>CAUYLG010028177.1:0-33984 GCA_963573385.1 Cacajao melanocephalus
AAACAATGAAAAACATGGAAAGTTTTAACAAATAAATAGAAGATATAAAGAACCAAGTGTAAATCTTAGCACTAAAAAATGTGGGAGTGTAAATTAGTCCAACCATTGTGGAAGACAGTGTGGTGATTCCTCAAGGATCTAGAAATAGAAATACCATTTGACCCAGCAATCCTATTATTAGGTATATACCCAAAGGATTATAAATTGTTCTATTATAAAGACACATGCACATGTATGTTCATTGCAGCACTGTTTACAATAACAAAGACTTGGAACCAACCCAAATGCCCATCAATGATAGACTGGATAAGGAAAATGTGGCACATATACACCATGGAATACTATGCAGCCACAAAAAAGGATGAGTTCATGTCCTTTGCAGGGACATGGATGAAGCTGGAAACCATCATTCTCAGCAAACTGACAGAAGAACAGAAAACCAAACACCACATGTTCTCACTCATAAGTGGGTGTTGCACAACGAGAACACATGGACGCAGGGAGGGGAACATCACACACTGGGGCCTGTTGGCAGGTTTGGGGGCTAGCGGAGGGATAACAGTGGGTTGGGAGATTGGGGAGGGATAACATGAGGAGAAATGCCTAATGTAGGTGATGGGGGGATGGATGCAGCAAACTACCATGGCATGTGTATACCTATATAATAATCTTGCATGATCTGCACATGTACCCCAGAACTTAAAGTATAATAAAATACACACACAAACACACACACATATATATATATTTGCCAAAATAAGCAAACTAAAGGAATGCACTCAGGGGACAGAGGAAAGAATCAATAAATTTGAATATAAAATAACAGAAATTACTCAATCTGAACAAGACAGAGAAAAATAGACTGCGAAATAATCAACCAACCTCAGGGATCTGCGAGACTGTAACAAAAGATCTAACATTTGTGTCATAAAGTTTGCGGAAGGAGAGAGAAAGAGAATGGGATTCGGAAATAATGGCTGATCACTTCACAAATTTGGCAAAAGACATGAAGTTACAGAATCAAGAAGCTTAGAGAATTCCAAACAATAAATCCAAAGAAATATACATAAAACCCCATTATAATTTAACTTTAAAAACTAGACACATAGAATTATCTCAGAAACAAGTAGAAAGAAATGATACATTAAAGGAAACTCAATTCAGATGACAGTAGATTTCTTATCTGAAAGAGACGAGAAGGATGTGTACATTTTTAAGTAATGGAAGAAAAAAATTGCCAGCCCAAGATCCTTTATCTAGCAAAAATATTTCTTCTGAAATGAAAAGGAAATCAAGACATTCTGAGATGAAGGAAAATGAAGAGAATTTGTCACCAGCAGAACTATCCTAAAAAAAAATAGCTAAAGGACATTCACTAAACAGAAGGAAAACAAACGAACAAACAAAAAGAATCTTAAAACATCAGGAAGGAAGAAAACACGGTGAACAAAATATCAGTAAAAACAACAGACCTCTCTTCTTGAGTTTTCTAAGTTGCATTTGATGGTTGAAGCAAAAATGTTAACACTGTGATGTGGTTTTAAGTGTACATAAAAGAAATATTTAAGACAATTATTGTATCAGTGAGGGAGGTAAAGGGAAATACATTTCCTACACTTCACTTGAATTGGTAAAATGATCACTAGTAGACTGTAGTGAGTTATGTCTATATAATGTAATGCCTATGACAACAACTAAAAGAGCTATACAAGATTTTTTATAGAGACAATGAAACAAACCTCTATCAAGACTGTTAAGATTAATACAATATAAAATAGAAAAGACACAAATTACTAATATCAGAAATAAAAGAGCAGCTATCACTAGAAACCCTGAAGACATCAGAAGGATAATATGAAATGCTACAAACAACTCTACAGACATACATTTGACAACTAAATGAAACGTACCAATTCCTCAAAAAGCACAAACTACCACAACTCTATAAATATGAAAAATATAATTTGAATAGTTCTATAACTATTAAGGACATTGAATTTGTAATTTTAAAACTTTCAAACAATAAACCCCTAGTGTCAGATGGCTTACTGAAGAATTCTACCAAACATTAAAAAAATTAACATAAACTGCACACAATCTTTTCCAGAAAATGGGAGAAAACATATCTCAATTCATCTTATAAAGCTAATATCCTACTACCAAAACCAGACAAACATAGCGCACGCACACACACACACACACACACACACACACTACAGGCCAATAGTCCTCACAAATATAGATGCATGGCCAGACATGGTGGCTCATACCTATAACACCAGCACTTCAGGAGGCCAAGGCAGGTGGATTGCTTGAGCTCAGGAGTTTGAGACCAGACTAGGCAACATGGCAAAACCCTGTCTCTACAAAAAAATTTTAAAAATAAAAATCAGCCAGGGATGGTGGCACATGCCTATGGTCTCAGCTCTTTGGGAAGCTGAGGTGGGAGGACTGCTTGAGTCTGGGAGATGGAGATTGCAGTGAGCCATGATTGTGCCACTGCACTCCAGCCTCGGTGACAGGGCAAGACCCTGCCTCAAAAAGTACATATATAAATAAATATAATAATATATATTACATATAATACATAAAATATTAGCCAATTGAATTCATCAATATATGAAAATAAATAATTATGCATAATGACCAAGTGGAATTGTTCTGGGAATGCAAGGATGGCTCAATATTCAAAAATCAATTGATATTATTCACCCTATTAATGGGCTAAAGAAGAAGAATCACATGATCATATTAATGAATGCAAAAAAAAGTTGTGACCAAATTAAGTACCCAATCATGATTAAAAGCTGTCAGTACGCTGTGACTAGAGGAGAGTATGTTCAACCTCATAAAGAACATCTGCAAAAATCCTATGGCTAAAAACACAATTAATAATGAAAATGAGATGCTTTTCCTCTAAGACTGGGGACAAAGAAAGAATGCCCAATCTCAACACTCTTATTCAACATACTACCGGGAAGTTCTACTCATTACAATAAGGAAACAAAAGAAAATAAAAAGTATACAGGTCAGAAAGGAAAAAATAAAACTGTCCTTGTTTGCAGATGATGTCACTGTCTACATAGAAAAACTCAATGCCTGGAACCAATGAGTTTCAGTAATTCACAGGATATAAAATTAGCTTGTAAAAATCAATTGTATTTCTATCTACTATCAAGGAATATGTGGACACCCAAATTAAAATGCATACCGTTTATAATCACTCACAAGAAAACAAAATACTTAGGCATAAATCTGACAAAACATGTATAGGACTTGTACGCTAAAAACTGCAAAGACACTAATGAAAGAAACCAAAGATGAGCTAAATACACACAGAGACATACCATGTCCATAGGCTGAAAAACTCAGCACGCTAAAGATCAATTCTTCCCAAACTGATAGGCAGGTTTAATGCAATTCCTACCAAAATTCCAGGAAGACTTTTTGTAGATATAGATAAAATGATTCTAAAATTTATATGTAAATGCAAAGGGATTAGAATAGCTAAAATGACTGAAATAGAAGAATGAAATGGTAGAAATCTGTCTACTCATTTTTTTTTTCTTTTTTGAGATGGAGTCTCACTCTGTTGCCTAGGCCGGAGTATAGTGGTGTGATCTTGGCTCACTGCAACCTCCGCCTCCTGGGTTCAAGTAATTCTCCTCCCTCAGCCTCCTGAGTAGCTGGGATTACAGGCATGCACTACCATGCCTGGCTAATTTTTTGCATTTTTAGTAGAGACAAGATTTCACCATGCTGGCCAGGCTGGTCTCGACCTCCTGACCTTGTGATCCACCTGCCTCAGCCCCCTCAAAGTGCAGGGTTACAGGCATGAGCCACCATGCACAGCCCAATTTTAAGACTTAATATATAGCTACAGAATTCAGCACTGTGTGATATTGGGTAAGAGACATACGCAGAATAGAGAACCTAGAAATAAGCCTGAAGCATGAGCCAAACTGATATGTGACAAAGGTGCGACAGCAATTCAATGGAGGAAAGACAGTTTTTTTCACCGAATGGCGCTATTAAGTAATTGGATATCCACAGGAGAGAAAAAAAGAAGCTTGGTTTAAGTCTCACATCATACACAAATATTAACTCAAAATGGACTTACATGTATAACGTAAGACTGTAAAACCGCTAGAAAAAAATAGGAGAAAAGGTGGAGGTGGAAGTAGGGGGGAAGTGACTGTTATAAAAAGGTAACATGAGGGAACTTTGTGATGATGGAAATATTCTATATCTTGGCTGCATCAATATCAGTAATATTGTACTATAGTTTTACAAGATTTTGCCATTGGGAAAACTAGATTACACATAGATCTCTCTGTATTATTTTCTTATGACTTTATGTGAATCTACCGTAATTGCAAAATAAAATGTTTAATTAAAGTAACTATTTAAAAATTGCATTCCATATGCCAGCAAATAACAGTTCATAAATAGAATGATTAAAAAGATAAGAATTACAATTGCACCAGAAAATAATGAATGCCTGGGAACTAATCTAATGAAAGATATGTAAGCCCTTGCTGAAGAATATTATAAAAGTTACTGAAATACACTAAATAAGGCCTGAATAATGAAACAATATATCATGTCTATTAAAATGGTAGGCTTAATGGATGTCAATTCTCCCCCAAATTTAGCTACAAATTTAATATAGTAAGTATCAAACTTTCAAGTGTTTTTATTTAAATTTAAGCTCATCCTTAAATATTTATCAAGAAGAAGTGGGCCTCAAATAAATAAGCAGATCCAAATAAGCACTAGGAAGAAGATACTTTCATACAAGAGAACAATATTTGTTTTAAAATATAGTGATTAAGACAATGGCATATTGACATAAAAATCTTAAGAACTGACCAGATGGAATAGAATAGAGAGCCTAGAAACAATCTCATGTTCATAAAAGGAAACCTGAATTGTGACAAAACAAGTACTTTAGATCTGTGGGGGAAGAGGGAATCTTCAACAGAAAGTGCTGGAACAATGGGCTACCTGTATAGAAAAAAATGATAATGTACACCTATACCTCACAGACAGAAATTCCAGGTAGACGAAAAACATAAATACAAAAGGCAAAACTCTAAGATGTTTAGAAGACAACAAAAAAGAATAGACATTATAAAAGAATATGTTTATTACTTTAGAAAATGACAAAAATTTTTAGTAAGATACAAAAGCATAAAATATAAAGG
The DNA here is from genome assembly GCA_963573385.1 of Cacajao melanocephalus. Taxonomy (NCBI): domain Eukaryota; kingdom Metazoa; phylum Chordata; class Mammalia; order Primates; family Pitheciidae; genus Cacajao; species Cacajao melanocephalus. The sequence goes on from CAUYLG010028177.1 coordinate 5,208, forward strand.
AAAGAATTGATAAATCCCACGTTAAAGTTAGGGACTTCTACTCATCAATTAAAAAAGTAAAAATGACAAATTAAAAGCTGGGAGAAGATAGGGAAAGCTGGAAAAAGAAGAAGACCACCAAGCTAAAAGAAAAATAGAAAAAGGGGTGAATGAGCATATCACATAAAAGGTTCTATAAAAAATGAAAAAAGTTTCATATAAAAGTTCTATAAACATATGAAAATATGTACAACATTATTAGCAAACAGGAAAATGCAAGTTATAACTAAAATGAGAAACAATTTCATTGCCCCAAGATTGGAGAAAGTTTAAAATCTGATGTTACCAAGGATTGATGACAATGCAAAGGAACAAAGAAACTTATACGTGCTGGTGGAAGGGTAGATTGGTACAACCACTTCAGAAAATAATTTGGCATTATCTAGTATAAATGAAAATTCCCATACCTGATGACTCACCAGTTCCACACGTAGATTTATACTCTACTGAAACTTGCACAGATGCCCCTGGAGTTATGTGCAAGAATGCCCATAAAAGCATAGTCTCTAATTTAAAGTGGGGGAGGGGAAAGGGTAAATACCTCAAATGTCCACCAATAGTAGAATGGATAAATAAACTGAGTGGCTTTCACACAATGGAAAACTATAGAGCAGAGAAAAATCAATGACCTACAACAAAATGAAATAATATGAATGAATTCCTGGAACATAATATTGAGTAACAGAAGTAAATTTACCAAAGAGGAATCACATTGCAATTGCATTTATATCATGTTCAAAAATAAGAAGAACTGAGACTTCCAATTCCAGGACAAGATGGTGGAGACTGACTTTCCTCCTCTTTGCTAAATACCCTGGAAATTATTTAATAGACAATAATATAAGGATTTTGAAAGTCAGAACAAACTGGTTAGGGACCTCAGGACTTGAGAAACTACAACAGGGTGAGTTCCCCGGATTTTCTTTCTGTCTACTATCTACCGCAAACTAGAGGCTGGAGAAGTCTGCAACCCATAACTGCCAATAGGCAAAGGCAAAAGCAAACAAGACAAGCCTCTTCTCTCCAGCCTGGCTAAAACACCAGGAAAGGGGGAAAACCAGCAAAGACCTTGTAGGGAATCCCAGCCTCTGTTCCACAACCAGGGTGCCAACATGTGGTATGATATGCCTACTTTAGCAGGAGCAAAATCCTAGGTTAACTCAGCCCTGCTCTATCACCAAGCACCGGCAAGTGGTCCAGTTCATCTTTAGGGGCAGCATCAGCTGAGTGCTTCATTTTTTCCACTCTCCACCTAGTGGCAAAAGACGCCCAGGCCCTGCAGCTTTGGTCTATTCCCAACCCTAAGCAGCAGATGGTCACCCAGTGATATCAGGCAGCCCAGGAAAGGTCTTTCCACCCCAGTAGGCAGAACTGCAGGTTTTGAGCAAGGGCACTGGTAGTGCCAGGAAACGAAAGCAAACCAGAATAGCACTGCAAGAGCTCTGAACACCGAAATGGCATTATAACAAAAGACCCTAAGAGTGGGCCAGAACTACATGCTAAACCTCAACAGAGTGGCTTCCTGCTAAAACAAAAGATCTAAGATCCTCACATAGTACTCAAAATGTCTCAGATACAATTGAAAGTCACTTATAATGTCAAGAACTGAGAATCCACAATTCAAATGAGAAAAGACAAAGTAAAATAAACCCAAATAACTCAACACCTAGATACATCATAATTAAACTTCTGAAAACTAAAGACAAAGAAAAAAACTTTTTTAAATAACAAAAAGATGACACGTTACCTATTTAAAAAAAACAGCAATTTAAATGACAGCAGATTTCACATCTGAAAACATGAAGGTCAGAAGTCAAGACATATTGTTTTAAGCACAAACAAATTAATTGATACACAGCCACAAATCCTCTATCTCTTGAAACTATCCTTCAGGAATGAGGAAAAATAAAGATATTCTCAGGTGAAAAAAAACTAAAAGAATTCATTGCTAGCAGGCCTACCCTTAAAGAATGGCTAAAGGAAATTCTTCAAACACAAAGAAGATGATAAAATGTCTGGAACCTTTGAAAAGGAAAGAAGAACCATAGAATGAGTAAAAATATAACTAAACATAATAGGTCGTATTTCCCTTTATGAGTTTTTTTTACTTATATTTTATGGTTGGGGCAAAAGTTATAACAGCACCTAACGTGGTATTCAATGGATATAGAGAAAGTACTTAAAACAATACTTAAGAAATGAGAAGAGTAAAGGGACCTAAATATAAGTAAGACTTATTCACTTTACTCAAAGTGATAAAATGTCAGTACCAATAGGCTGTGCAGTAAGTTATGTGCATATATGGTAATATAAACAGCAACCACTATGAAAACTACAAAAACTGATATACTCAAAAGCATAATAAAGATATCAAAGTGGAACTCTTTAAAATGTTCAAAGAAGATTACACAGGATGGCAAAAGAAAATAAATGGAGGAACAAGAAATAAAGACAACAAACAGGAGACAAATAATAAAATGACAGACTTAAGTTTTAACATACAAGTCATTACTTTAAACGTAAATTGTTTAAATATACCAGTTAAAATACAGAGACTAGGCCGGGCGCGGTGGCTCACGCCTGTAATCCCAGCACTTTGGGAAGCCAAAGCAGGTGGATCATGAGGTCAGGAGTTCAAGACCAACCTAGCCAAGATGGTGAAACCCCATCTCCACTAAAAATACAAAAATTAGCCAGGCTTGGTGGGGGCGGTGGGGACGGGTGCCTTCAATCCCAGCTACTCAGGAGGCTGAAGCAGAGAATTGCTTTAACCCAGAAGGCAGAGGTTGCAGTGAGTCAAGATCACTCCACTGTACTTCAGCCTGGGCGACAGAGCAAGACTCCATCTCAAAAAATAAAATAAAATAAAAAATATAGAGACTGGTAGAATGAATAAAAATGCAACCTCCACTTCCCGGGTTCAAACAGTTCTCCCTGCCTCAGCCTCTGGAATAGCTGGGATTATAGGCGCCTGCCCCACACCTAGCTAGTTTTTGTGTATTTAGTAGAGACAGGGTTTTGCCATGTTGGCCAGGCTGCTCTCAACCTCCTGACCTCAGATGATCCACCCACCTCAGCCTCCCAAAGTGCTGTAATTACAGCTGTGAGCCACCACACAGGGCCTCGTTCTCCTCTTCTTTTCTACCTAACTCCTCTTCACTAACCAAATGATACTCTGCCAGAGCTAATGAAATTCAAAAGGCCAACTCATAAAACTAGCTTTCAGGAACAGCACCAAATGTCTTCTGGCAATGGAAACAGCAACAGAAATCACATGGAACTGGGGAGACAGTCATCAAGTGAAGATTAATCATGCCTTCGGGCAGCCCCTCCTAGCTTCCTGCACGTGGACCACCCTTGCCTCCCTGACCATCCTCCCACACACTCAGGGGATGCAGCTTGCCCTGTGGGAGTCCCGGAGTCCCAGCTTCCCTCTCAGTGGCTGCTCTCAGCGTCCACAAGCTGCTCTTCCGTGGCAGGAAGAGGCAGGCAGCCAAAAGATTGGGTTTCCCACTTGCCAAGGAGGCTCAGGCAGCAAAGCCACAGGCTGAGCTGCTCACAGGCAGCAAAGCAAAGGAACTTGACTGTGCCAGGAAGGCCTTGACCACCTTTTCTCTAACCCCGGCACATGCCAGAGATTCAGACGACTGATCTGACCTCATCAAATCCTGAGTCACGCTACATGAGTGGTGACCTTGTCTGGCCAATTATTTTGAATTTTTAAAGAAAGCAGGATTTTCCACTCTATGGAGGCCATTCTCACGTGGATCAAAGCATTTCACAACTTTTTAGGAGGGCAGCTCTGAAGCTGGGACCTCCCACACATTCCGTCTCATCTGCTGCTGTCCTTCCAGATCGAGTGCCCTGTAACTCTGTATCCTAGCCAGTGGGAATGGCCAAAGCAATATCCAGTGTAAAGTCATGTGTTGACTCAAATAAACGAATGCAAGTTTGGGCCGTGTTAATAGCCTTTGTGCCTTAAGGGTGGTGTCATTATACCTACGCATGTAGCCGCTTCTTTGACAAATATTTCTAGAGCCATTACTATGTGCCAGTTCCCAGTCTCATTCGGTTCTGTGCTCCACCGTGTTGTAAAAAGAGTACAAGCTCCACAGCTCCAGGGTGAGTAAAGATGGGGCTCCAGGTCTATTTTGTGACCTGCTAACATTCAACTGGAGAGAAACTGAGAAATGTGAGGTATCCAACTCCATCAGGAGAGCTTGTGCCCCTGATATAGTTTAGATGTTTGTCTCCTCCAAATCTCAGTCAAAAAAAAAAATACAGTCAAACTTTGCAGCAATATATTATGTAAAGGGATTGGAAGATTAAGTACTGTAAAGATGTCAGCCCTCTTCAGATTGATCTATAATGCCAATGCAATTCCAATAAAAAGCACAATGGAAAAACCAAGTCTAGTTTTAAGAACAAATGCGGCGGACTTACATGACCAAATGCCATAAAGCTTATTAGAAAGCTTCAAAAAATTGAACTGTGCAAAAATAGGAAAAATAAAAGACTAATGGATCAGAATAGAGAAATCAAAAATAGACCTCTGTATATATGATCCTTGACTTACACAAAAGAGATGACACTGCTATGCAGTGAGGTGAGGACAGGGTTTCCCAGAAATGGTGTTGACTTCATTGGATATTCATAAAGGAAAAAAGTTAGCAGCTCACTCACAACATATACAAAAATTTATTTCATGTGAATTAAAGATCCAATCGTGAAAGATAGAACAACCAAGCTTCTAGAAAAAAACATGAGAAAATATCTTTATGACCTTGGGGTAGGTCGAGCAGGGTGGCTCACTGTGTAATCCCAGCACTATAGGAGACCAAGCGGAGTGGATTGCTTGAGTGCAAAAGTTTGTGACCAGCCTGCGCTATATGGCGAAACCCCACCTCTATACAAAATACAAAAATTAGCCAGGCATGGTGGCACATGCCTGTAGTCCCAGCTACGCAGGAGGCTGACAGGGGAGGATCACTTGAGCCTGGAAGATTGAGACTGTAGTGAGTCATGTTCATGCCATTGCTCTCCAGCCTGGGTGACAAGGCAAGAACTTGTCTTAAGAGAAAGAGAGAGGGACAGAGAGAGAGAGAGACAGAGAGAGAGAGACAGCACTTGGGGTAGAGTTCTTTCTCTCTCTCTCCTTCCTTCCTTTCTTTCTCTTTTTCTCTCTTCCTTCCTTTCTTTCCTTTCTTTCTTCTTTTCTTTCTTCCTTTTTTTTTCCTCTCTTTCCCTTCCTCTCTCTCTCCCTCCTTCCCTCCCTCCCTCCCTCCCTTCCTTCCTTTCTTTCTTTCTCCTTTCCAGAGACAAGGTATTGTTATGTTGCCCAGGCAGGTCTCAAAAACTCCTTGGGTTTGAGGGATCCACCTGCCTCAGCCTCCCAAAATTCTGGGATTACAGGCATGAGCCACTGTGCCCAGCCAGAAAATGATTTCTTTGTGAATCTGGGGCCAGGTTTAGCTTCTGAGGTGTAGGAGTGACCCCTCTCACTCCTACCTCCACCTTTCTCTCCCCTTCCTCCACCGTCTCCCTCTGCGTTTTCACCTCCATCTTCACCTGCACCCCCCATGATCTGATGCCCTTTAACTCTGCAGAGAATCCTACCTCTGTCGGCCACCCACGTGTACTGAGCCTCCTGGAGGAGTGGACAGCAGAGGGCAGCTTGACCAGAGGTCATTTGCTCATTTCTAAGATTGCTTAGATTTCACAGAAATCTTAGCTGGACCCATTCCTTCTAGGAAAGTTCCACAATGAAGGGCATACATCCTATTACTGTGGAATGTTCTAGCGAGATAAAAGGTAACCTAGAAGTCTCTGTCATCATTCTCATTCTCTGGGTGAGACTTTTCCTTAAGAAAACTGAGCAAGGAACGACATTCAGGTTGGGGAAGAAACGAAGGACAGGATTAACTCTGCTGACACCTGTCCCTCCTCTAGACTGCACGTTCCCTGAGGGTACAATACCAAATTGATTTCTTTATCTCCAGAGGATAGGGCATAACAGGTCTCTGCCAATGTTTGAAGAAACACAAAGAAATAAGGAAGGAAGAGAGGAAAGAAGAGAGGGTGAGTTTGAGCTTTAGTTCCCTCTAACTGAGTGCCTTCCATCTGGCCTTAACACCTTCCTTAAAGGGCATTTAAAAATACTCTTTCCATTTGAAAACAGGGGCTGGAGTAGCCAGTGAGTCCCCGTATTCCTTCTTTCAAAGTTGTAAGTCTGATAAATTGCATTTGTTTTTGTTTGTTTACTTAAGAAGCCTGTCTTTGAACATTCTTCCATTTGACTTCATCTCCAGGGGTCTAGAAGCTTCCCCAGAACAAACAGCCCTCATCAGTATCTTAATGCACAACGCAGATTCCACGCCCTGCTTTGGCACATCCTGAGGCATTCATTTACCCCGTCCTTGCTGGCCCAAACACAACCCATCCAATAAGGCTTTTTTTTTTTTTTTAAGTTGGCTGTTTATATAACTTCCTCTTCTTTAATTTTTATATTAGGCGTTTCTAGAGGAGAGGCTGATGTCACAGGGCCTCATTCCAGATGCTGTTTTGAAATCCGTGTAACCATGGCATTGCTGGAGCCTGCAGAGTTCATCTGGGCCAACTGAGTCACGCCTAGGTACAGGGCCACTCTGGCCAGGGGAGGGAGGCAGCCAGGGCAGGGAATAGAGAGTCCCTGTGAGAAGGGAGAAGTGAGTGGGTGTGGGCGATTGAGTATTCTGAGCTTCTGCAGGAAGAACATGAGGACCTGCTGTAGCCTTTGACCTTGCTGACCTGGCACCTTTGACTGCAGGACTTGCTTAGACAACTGAAACCTCCTTTGCTTAGAATTCACTCCTGGATCTTTAAGGATTACCCATGCTCTTTCAAAAAAGAACAAGAGCGCTCAGCTTTTGAACTGGACAATGCCCCTCTCTGTTGTCCCAGTTCATCCCGGCCTCAAACTTGACTCCTCCGTGCTCATCACCTCTTCTGCCACCCCCAGCAAACTCTTCCAAGCCCCTGTGAGCCCCTGCAAGCCTCTGTGAGCCCATATCCCTCTGCTCATTCCCATGTCTTACCACCCCCGAGACTTGTTTCCTGGAATATGCTGCTTTCAACGGCCACCTCCCCCAGGACACCGCTCCCCACACTGTCTGTCCTCCCATGATTTCCCTGACATGGCTGTGCCTGTGCTTTGGCCATTTCAGAAATATTTTGCCTCTATCTCCATCATCATCCTGTGAGCACCGTCAACTATAACTCTCGCACATTGTCTAGCACGTTGAAGGGACTCGATAAACGTGATCGAATTCATTAAGTACTTAATTCCTCAGAAGTAGTCCCCCCCCATGCTAAAACAGAAATAATAGTAATCATAATATTTATCAATTACTATGTGCACTGTTCTGTTTTAGGTGAATTTTCTCATGTAAATGCCTATAACATTATCCTTATAAAATCCATATGAGATTTGTACTATTTTTGACATTCTCCATTTAACAGGTTAGGAAACTGAGGCACAGAGAGGTAAGGTGGGTTGTCTAGGATTACACAGCTAGTAACTGAGAAAGTCAGACCACAACCCAGGCAGTCAGATTAATGAGCCCACACCCCTAAGCCCTATCCCATACTGCCCTTCAGAAATAGCAATACTGTTATTATATTATTATATTTATATTTGATAATATCCATCATTAACATATTATACTACCTTCCTCCCAAGGTTTGGGGGAAAGGGGGACAATGAGATAAGAGTTGTGAAAACATTTTTAAAACCAAAATATGGACCAGGTGCCGTGGTTCACGCCTGTAATCCAAGGCAGGCAGATTAATTGAGGTTAGGAGTTCAAAACCAGCTTAGTCAACACGGTGAAACCCCATCTCTACTAAAAATATTTTTTAAATTAGCTGGGCGTGGTAGTGGGCGCCTGTAATCTCAGCTACTCTGGAGGCTGAGGCAGGAGAATTGCTTGAACCTGGGAGGCGGAGGCTGCAGTGAGCTGAGACCGCGCCACTGCACTCCAGCCTGGGCGACAAAGCAAGAAAAAAAATGTGGTGCACGTGTGAACCACAAAGAGACGAAAAGGTGAAGTTTGTTCTTTCCCCTTCCCAGGTCCCTCCCCACGCCCACTCCTACCCTATGCCATGTAGCCATTCCCAAGTATCCAGCCTCCTGCTGTGGGACAGGCACAAGGACAGAGTGCCAGATGTGCTCACCTGTGCCCAGTGGCCCAGCATAAGCACTCAGAGCTCTGCTCTCCTGTCTTTGCCTGGAATTCTGTCACCTGGAATTCTCTCCCATCCTCCCCTCCTTAGTACAATTGTGCACTCTTCAGAGCACAACTCACCATTTTCCTGACCATTTCTCCAGCCCCTCGTGTTTTGCATGTTGGGACACGGCACCTCCCTCCCCCCTCCCCCCAGGTGGTCAGGCTGAAACTCGCAGCTGAGGTTTACTCCTCTCATTCTCTCACATGCTACATCCCTGCATCAACAAATCCCTACCCTGATCATTCTCAGCACCTCTCCCAGCACCACCTCAGTCCAGGCCACGCCATTTCTGGCCTGGGTCACTGCTGCAGTCCCCCTCGCTGGTGGCCTGGGTCACCCCGGCGGTCCCCCTCGCTGGTAGCCTGGGTCACCCCGGCGGTCCCCCTCGCTGGCGGCCTGGGTCACTGCTGCAGTCCCCCTCGCTGGTGGCCTGGGTCACTGCTGCAGTCCCCCTCGCTGGTCTCCCTGCACGCCATTCTCCACTTAGCAGTCAGAGTGCTCCTTTTAAAACACCAATCTGAGCACGCCACTTTCCTACTCAGAATCCTCCAGTGGCTTCCCGTCCTTCGTAGAACACGATCCCAAGTCCTACCCACAGCCCTTGTTCTGGTCCCTGGCTACCACCCCAACTTGGTCTTCTACGTCCTCCTCTTTCCTCTCTGCCCCAGGCATACGGGTCTCTTGACGCTCCCAAGCACACTCTTGCTTCCTGTCTTTGCCCATGCTGTTCCCTCTGCCTGGAATGCCCTGCCCCAGGTGGTCATGTGATGCACGCTTCCGCTTCAGGTCTTGCCCACATGTCACATCTTTAGGGAAGCCTTTGTGATGACCTTTTCAAAAAGGGCACTCACCCCTTCTCATCACTCTCTATCCCCTTACTCTGATTAATATTTCTTCAGAGCCCTTCACTATTTAATATTACATATCAAGTTGTTATTATCTTCATCCCCAAATCAGAATAGAAGTTGCAACAGGGCAAGGACTGAGTCTGTTTCGCTCACTCCCATGCCTGGCTTAAGTATTTACTGAATGAAGGAAGGAATGACAGCATCCCAAGAGACGTGCTCCTTTTTTCCTTTGAGGAGCTTCTTACACCCCTCTTATAGTGTATTTTTTACTCTCTTTTAAGTAAGTTGTTTCAGGGCAGAGACTGGACCCCCACGGTGCCTTGCAGATAATAGGTGCTCAGGAAATACTTATGATACTAAGTGGAAGCAAGTGAAAAATTCATTCTAGGATTCTGCTGAGGTATTGAAATAATTTTTGCATTTCATTTATGTGAGCACTAATCTAGACACATTCATAATGTCACCAATAAATTTGACTCTCGGTTGGTGGACTGGATTTTTTCACATCATTAATGGCAGCCAGGGACCCTGGCGAGCCTCCCCCAAACCCACCGGGTTGCTGGCTTCTCTTTCTACCCTATCAAGTGAGCTCAGGACATATTAATAGAAGTCACATCATGGGTAACAGAGCAGACTGGGCTGGGTGAGGCCCCTGAGGATGCTGTGTGTCCCTTAAGGCCCTTAACACATATGTTGTTTATTGTATGTCTTAAGTAGTGATTTCCGTCCTGACGAAGGCAAGTTGTGCAGAGATGACAGACCCCTTTCAAAGGAACTGGAGTGCCTTTCCTATTTATACTCACAGCCTGATAGCAGGCTATAGGAGAAACGTCTCCATGTTGGCCCTTCACTGAGTTACCAGCACTGACCTCAGGGTTCAGGGCCATCTGGACCCTTGAGAAATCTCACTTTTGATAGAAGGCACAGTACTTAAGAGGGAATAGTTTGACAGTAAAATCTTTTCATCAGTCTAGATTTCTGATATTCTGCAATCTCCATCTTACCATGATGACAAAAATTGAAATATGATATAACAGAAAGGTAAACATTCTGAATTTTGGCAGGTCCCTAAATACTGCTTATTTCCCCCTCCCCTATTCATGGCTCCACTTGCTACCTTCAGCATCCACACTTAGGTTGAAACTGGCAGAGGGCACCTGGAAAATGTTCACAGTCAGCGTTCAGGGAACGAAGTCACTCATCCAGTACCCCTTACCTTGCTTGCCCTGAGGCCTCCCCCTCTGCCCAGGTGCTACAAGTCTGTTTCTATGAGTCTGTGAGAAAGACATGATTTGACCTGTCTATGTTATGCTCTCTAGTGCCTGTCTGGACACGAGAGCTTCCCAGTGTATCGACTACTGCATCTGGCATTTTTCCATCAGGGATCTAGGCTCAGTTTACCTTGCAGTGACATAGTGCTTTACTGAAACTCTCAAGTAAGAGTGTTATCTGAGCCCGATTCACTCCCATGCTCATTGTTATAGTTCCATTGGGTCCTGCCTCAACATTTTCCTTGTTCTCTTTCAGAATTATAACTCTGCAGCTTCCTCATTTTTGAATCAATGGATCCAAAGACTTTAATTCACAGCACCAGAAACCAACTGCAGGCTCTTTCAGCCCCACAAAGCCTGGGCATACCTTCATGAAGAATATCCTCCTACAGGTCTTGCCTCGATCACTCCCAGCTGCTTGGAGTTGAGCAGCCTCAGAGGCCAGTGCTAGATCAGGAATGCTGCTTGGCCCAGCCTCCGACGTGTCTGCCAGCTGTACAGATGAGTGGAAAATTCCCTCCTTGCCCTGGGCCAAGGAGATCTCAAAGGGATCAGGATACTTCTCATCAGGGCTAGAGCCATCGTCACTGGTCTTAGCATTACAGAGCATCAGGGACCTGGAGATGGACCGAAATTTTGCAGATTTTCTGCTCTTTCCAGCGCGGCTGTGTGATTCCATCCTCAAAGAGGAAGTGAAGCTGCCTTTCTTCCTTTCCTGGTCTCTGGCCCTTGGCTGACGGGTGGCCACTGGACAAGGCTTAGCTGCCACTTCATGAGTCCCTAGAGGAAAGAGGAAATGGGAAGAAGCAATGTGACTTGCTGCTGACAAGTGGAGCTGGACACAAGTCCTGGATCTGAGCCATGGTTCCTGGTGCCCGTGAAGCTGGACAGATGGGCAGACCGTCCTTCAGGATCACTGGCCCTTCCAGTGTGCCAGCCACACGGGGCTCAGTTAACCCAAGTGGTTAACACCATTCCGCTCCCAGGCTCATGGAAACCCAGCCCCAGAGCTTCTCATTTTACAGACAGGGGAATTGCGGTGCAGAGAGGGAAAGTATTAACCCAAGGCACTCGCAGAAGAGCCAGTAATCAGTCACAGGAGACAGTTTAGGGATCACAGAGGCCATCGCTTTGTGAGGTTTTTAAACTTGGAAGCCATTCTTTAAACAAAAGTGTGCGGTGAACTCCAGTCTAGAGAGCGGACCAAACAGGAAAACTGAACACTAAGTTCCACTTGCCTGGTCCCCTTGGTCACCCTTGGTGACTCCCGTAGCATCTGCAAAGAAACCCCAGAATCCATGGAGCTGAGTCTGAAGACCACTGATATCTTACGTCCTCCACTGACAGATGACAAACCCAAGACTAGGAAGACTGGAAGTCTTACCCAACGCTGACCTGTCAGAATTGACGTGAGCATAAAAGAAGGCGACACTTGGCAAGTGCCTGCCAAAGGGATGAGTGTGTAACAGGCTCTCGGCAAACATGCGTGTCTTTCTGCAGGCCTAAAGTCAAACATCTGGGCAGAGTCACAGTTAGGCCCAGGAGCCCCTGCTTCATTGCCTGTCTCCACTGAGTCAGACTCTCACAGCCAGAGAGGCCAGAGATGGGCTTTCCGGTCAGGCCAACAGCCTGGCTCAGCTTCACTAAGAGGAGCCCCCCCAATGGATTCAGTTTCCATGAAGCAGGTGGTGAAAGAGGCCCTGATGCTGTATCCAAAAAAGTTCTGACTCAGGCCTAAGGCACAAAAGAGAGGCTATTGCCGGAACAGGAAACTGTGGGATGCCCTTGGCCCGTAGGCACTGCTGTTTGTGCACATCCAGTATTGAATAAGAAATACCAGAGGCCTAATAACATTTCATAACATCAAAACCCTTTCACATATCCCCAAAGAGAAAATGGTTTTCAACACTCAGATTGCACACATTTATTGTTTTCTGTGTTCGCGCTTTAATTTTATCAATTTATTCACCAAACAACACAGCAATTCAAAAATGTATGAATAACTGATTGAAAGTCTACTATACATCAGGCACTGTGCTTGATGCTTTCGTATAAATTAATTCAGTGTGGATCCATTTTATCAAGCACCCTCTCGTCAACATGCCAAGGTTTCGCACCCTGTGTTCTTCCACCTCAAATGACAGTAAAACCCCAATCACAGACGAATCCAAACCTCTGCAGAGTTTATGCCTGGCTGTGGATCTCTAAGCCATGAAGAAGACACTCTCACTCCCGAACAGGCTGGTACCATGAAACATTCATGGCCACCAACTGGGCCTCCAGCTCTGGCCAACAGTGGTAGTGTTCCAATAATTAGCTTGATAACTCATTTCCAACAATGCCTATTTCAAAACTTCACTATGGTGCATCAGGCACCGTTCTCATTGCTTTACTATTTAATTCTCACAAACTCTATGGTAGGCTCTGTCCATACGCTCATTTTACAGAAGAGATACGGAGGCACAGGGAGGTTAGGTGACTTTCTCAAGATCACACAGCTAGGACCCAGTGAAAGCAGGAATCAAAACAGGCAATGTGGCTGTGCAGTCTGCAGGCATCACCCTGGCTCTACCTCCTTATAGTCCAGTGCCTTTCTCAGCTTTAGCCTCAGTCTCCTCCTCTGCACTGGCTCTTTGTCCTTGACACATAAACACATTCAAACATTTTCTGCCTTTCAAACACTGATGTTAACTCCACGTCCTCCTCTTGCCATTTGCTTTTCTTTTATCCCCTTCATGTCTCCCTGAGCAAACGTTCTGCACTTTGTACTTTCTCTCCTTATGCTTCCCTCCTCTTCAAGCCTTAGCCCACAGAGTCTGCCTCCCTTTCCTAGAGCCACCGACACTGTTTTATCAGGGCTGCCTTTTACGGACCCCAAAGCCGTGAACCGAAGTCCAGAGACCGCAATCTGCTTGGTTAAAAACCTTGCTGCATTTTGAGAGAATTTGTTAACCAGTAAACCAATGCTTAGATCCATTGGCAGAAGAATACGTAGATTTCAAGCTTTTAGAGTATTTTTCTTTTTTACCTCATTATTGCCTTGTTCCAGATGTCACCTTCCAAATGCAAAGTGTGAATGTTCCTCTGCCCCCATCCGCAACACAAGAGTTTCTCTGCATCTTGCCAATTCAGTTTCCCAAAACTACTGACTCTCCACACCAACGTGGCTATAAATAATATGTCCAAACTTCTTTCCATTTTGGTCACTTCCTTAGGAGTTACCATAGTTCACCAGGGTTTCATGGGGAGAAGTGTGTGTGTGTGTGTGTGTGTGTGTGTGTGTGTGTGTGTGTGTGTGTTGGTCACAGCTAACACTGGTCCATTAGGCATTTGGAAATTCATAAGATGATCAGTGCTGTTAAAATCCTTCTGGACTTTGCTGGTGCTAAACAGGAAAGATATAAACATGGGGTTGCTGAGGGCTACCACATAGACAGGCTGCCTGGGAGTAAAGCCAACACAGAAGGTACAGAACTCATAGAGGTGGGGAGAGAAGTAGAGATAAAGGAAGGAGGACAGAGAGAAAATCTGAGAGAAGCTGAGTTCAGATGTTATCATAGCATCTAGATCCAGCTGTGCCTGAAACCATATCAACCTACGCAGTTATGACAACCAATAGATTCCTCTTTTTGATTTTTTTTTTAAACCTTCCTGGAATAGTGGTTCTTCTCTGTGCTGTTGCTGACATAAAGCATGGAAAACAATGACATCCAAGGGCCAAGAGGGTTTTTGATGTCTTATCCCACCCCAAGCCAGAAGAGAAGCCAGTCATACCTACTCAAGACCTCAGCTCTGCCCCATCCCCTAGTGCCGAGCTCTGGCATAACATCCTCTTGCATTCTTGTCCCACCAAGAATTGCCACAGTCTGCATGGGTTCTTGGAATGCAAACCCAGTTCCCTTTCTCTTCCACATGCTCTCCCAAGGTACAATTGTCCCAGTCATGGCGAGGTCACTCACTATGCATTTTCCAGGACAAAAAAAAAAAATTGAGGCCCTTTGGGACTAGGTGCAAGGCTGAGTGCTTCACTTAGTGGTGGAATGGTTGGCTGCATGTAGTATTTAGAAGAACAGAGGGATCAAATTCCTGGGTGGAAACTGTGCTAATCCGAATGCACCAATTGCAGGAGCGTGTGATGAGTCCTGGCAGCTCTTCCCAAGAGACTCCCCACTTTCATGACCTAGGCTCTCATGTGGGACGGCAGGGGCCATGGGATGGGAGTTGGCAATGCACCAGGGGCAACGCATGAACCCTTTGGTTAAGAGCGAAGACAGTTTTCAAAATGAGGATTGTCATTATAGAAAATGTTTCGTTATTTTTTTAAAAAAAGAAGAAGGAAAAAAAGAAGAGAACAATTGCAAAAGAGCTGGAGTGGAGAAGCCAGAATTGAACTTCTGTGGGAAGACTGCCTTCCCTCCAGGCCTGGCACCAAGAGACAGGAAGGGAGAGAGAGAAGAGAGAATAATTGAAAACACAGTGCCGCAGTCACATGGTTCAGCTTAGTTTCAGTGATTGAGCTCAGGACATTGGAACCAGCCATTGCTCCCTAATGGAACCAAATGTCAGCAGAGCTTGGGGACAAGCCCGTGCCATTCCTCCAGCCCAGCTGCCTTCGAAAGGTTGGAACTAATGAGCTTTCCCTTAGTCTTCCGCAGGCTCTGTGACAACTTGTCAAACTCTTGCCAGATTTTCTCTGCCTCTGGTGGACCCTCCACAAGACAGCCTTGTGGGTCTTCTCCAGAGGATTACGGGGGAAGCACAATGAAGGTTTCTAACATGGCTTCGCTGATGCAATCAGTTACTTTTACTTCCCAGCAGAAAAACTGAGACGTTCTGCAGCTCCCTAGAAAACTGCTCTCCAGCTCCCTGGAGGCTTCCCCACGCCGCCCCAACTGTGCTAGGGTATTTGCTCTTTAGTTATATCTTCCACTGAATACTAGATCTGGAAGGGGTCTCCCCATCACATCTTAGGTAAGGACATTAGGCCAAAAAGAGGGACAGGGCAGACTCATCATCACAGTTATCAGTATATGTTTTTACCATGGCAGAGCTGACGTTTACTTAGAAAATGCAGAGCTAAAAGGAGAGAGCTGAATTGCAAAGAAATGGATAGTTCTCCCCTTTCAAGAAGTTCAAAAACCTTTCAGAATATGTGCTGTGAAGCAGGATCAGCTAGTCTGTCCCTCCCTTCCTCCTACTTCCTTCCTTCCTTTTCGTTTTTTTCATTCAGCAAGCACTTGTTGAGAAATGGTTGTGCTAGGCAAAGCTAACCCACTGGAGGAAAGGCCACAGTTTTTCCATCTGGATAAAATACATTAAACTCACTGGAGATCTTTGGGAGGGTAAATAACCATATGGAGCAAGGAGAACTAGCTGGTAAAATGTGTTTCAAATTGCTGAATTCTCCAACAGCGTCCTATATCAAAGGCAATTTTTAAAGTTTGGTCACTCTAGCCCAAGGGGTAATTTTTGTTTTCTTTTCAATTAAAGAATGAGTCCATGATAAAAAATGAAGTAATGTATGGTTCTTTCTCTTTCTAAAAGACTATCTTAGGCAGGGCGCAGTGGCTCACGCCTGTAATCCCAATGCTTTGGGATGCCAAGGTGGGCGGATTGCCTGAGCTCAGAGGTTCAAGGCCAGCCTGGGCAACCTGGTAAAACCCCATCTCTACCAAAAATACAAAAAATTTAGCCAGTGTGGTGGCGTGCACCCGTGGTCCCACCTACTTGGGAGGCTGAGATGGAGAGACTGTTTGAGCCTCCTAGGCAGAGGCTGCGGTGAGCCGAAATCACAGCACTGCACTCCAGCCCGGGCGACAGTGAGACCCTTTATTGTAAAAAAAAAAAAAAAAAAGAGTATCTTTAATAGGATTCCATGGGACCTGCAGCTGGGAGTGGTTCTGTGTATGTCTCTATACATTGTACAGAAGACTAGGAAGACATGGCGTCTCTGGACCTCAGTTTCCCAACTGGCAATTTAAGCAAGTTGTGTTGAAGTTAGTTTTATACCTGTCATCTTTCTTCCTCTATACTGTTACCAGCTGGAGAGGAGGAACAGATAAAGTCTCATTCATGTTTTGTCCCCAAAGCTTTGATGGGGGATGACACAAAGAAGGGGCATTTGCATGTTCAATGAATGAGTGGCAGATGGGTGTTTCAGAGGCCCCTTCCAACAGACTTTTCCTGCACCGACATGTGAAGTGTTCTCAAGGAAACCATCTCAACTAGGACCACAGAATGATGGACTCCAGGAAACCGACTGACACCAGAGTGACAAGGAGCCACAGCGGGCTGACCTCAGAGCAGAAGACAAGCCAAGAGCCATCAAGGAAGATTCTCAATGCTGCTCCCCAGAAAAGTCCATTTGACCCAGCAATCCCATTACTGGGTACATACCCAAAGAACGATAAATCGTTTGACTATAAAGACATATGCACACGTATGTTCATTGCAGCCCTGTGTACAATAGCAAAGACCTGGAACCAACCCAAATGCCCATCAATGACAGATTGGACAAAGAAAATGTGGTACATATACGCCATGGAATACTATGCAGACATGAAAAACAATGCATTTGTGTCCTTTGTAGGGACTTGGATTAATCTGGAAGCCAACATTCTCAGCAAACTGACACAAGAACAGAAAACTAAACACTGCATGTTCTCACTCATAGATGGGTGTTGAACAGCGAGAACACGTGGACTCAGGGAGAGGAGCATCACACACTGGGGGCAGTTGTGGGGGTGTAGGGGAGGGACAGTGGGGGGTGGGGAGAGTGGGGGGGATAACATGGGGAGAAATGCTGGATATAGTATGCACCTAAAGTAAAATAAAAAATAAAAAATAATAATAAAATAGGATCCCAGAGAAGCCCCTCACAGGGGCCACTGCACTTTCAGCATCCTGGAAGGAGACCCTAACCATCAGTGTACAGGCGTGTGTGGGGCATCGGGATGGCCTCAGCAAAATCCAGGCCCCTGGGGCACAGGATAAGTCAGGACAGGGATTTCCCTCTCAGTATATACCACCTCCAAGATGGTAAGGGCATGCTCTATAATCCATCTCAAGAAGGAGCTAGATAAACAAAGGCATTTCCACGCAGATAAATAAGGACATATCCAGCCATCATTGTTCTTGAGACACTGGCTAAAGCTCATTCCTCATGAAATCCCAGTGCCCAGAGCAGGACTTCACACTTAGGAGGCGCTCAGTCAGTGTCGTTGCAGAATGAAATGAGAGGTCAACTGCACAAAGCTACAGACAGGGATGTCCACGGTGTTGTTAATTAGTCATTGTTAATCATTGGGAGGATGGAAAAGCAGGATTCTAAATACACTGCTTAAAGGCTTAGGCTCTGAAATTGACCTTGCTCTGTATGTCAGATCTGCTGCGTAGTATCTGAACAATTTATGCAAAGTATTTCACACCTTTTTTTTGAGACAGAGTCTCGTTCCGTCGCCAGGCTGGAGTGCAATGGCACGATCTCGGCTCACTGCAACCTCCGCCTCCCGGGTTCAAGCAATTCTCTTGCCTCAGCCTCCTGAATAGCTGGGACTACAGGCGCGCACCACCACATCCAGTTAATTTTTGTATTTTTAGTAGAGACAGGGAGTATTTAACACTTTTATGGCTTAGAGGTAACAATGCTAACAACCGTGAAGGCTAAAGAAAATAATTCTGAGAGGTACTTAGCTTATTGCCTTGCACATAGTATGAACTAAAAAAAAAAATGTTTACTCAAAGAAACAGTAAAAGAGGAGAAAAAAACCTAAATGTATATGAATGGGAGATTTTATTAAATATATTCTGATACATTTGTATGATGGAATACCATGCAGCCAATCACAAGAATGAAATAGATATACATATATAGATATGGAAAGAGATCTGCAATACACTGTAAAGCTGAAAAAGCATAAAATAGCTACAGTTGAGTTTTATTTACAAAAAAAACTTACTTGCATGAATAAAATCAAACTATTAATAGTTTTTTGGGAAGGCGCAGCACGGTGGCGTGCGCCTGTGGTCCCAGCTACTCGGGAGGCCGAGATGGAGAGACTGTTTGAGGCTCCTAGGCGGAGGCTGCAGTGAGCCAAAATCACAGCACTGCACTCCAGCCTGGGCGACAGTGAGACCCTGTCTTGGAAAAAAAGAAAAGAGTATCTTTAATAGGATTCCATGGGATGATATTTACAAGGAGCCTTTCCTTTCTGCGTAATTTCCTACACTTGATTTCTTTTTACAACAATCGTGTCACAATTATAATGAGAAAAATAAAGATTTTCTATTTGCAGGAATAACATAGAAATTTATACTTAATTTTTGTCAGCTAGTAGTTGTGAAATAATTTTCTCAGGTTCTAAAATGTCTGGTTGAAACTTTTATTGGAATTAGTTTGCATTTATAGATGAATTTGGGGAGAAAGTCTTCCCATCCAGGGACATTTTTTCAAATTGTTGTTTTGTTTTTATATTCATTCAGATTTTCTTTTCGGACTTTTAATAATGTTTTATACTTTTCTTTATTTGGGCTCAAATATTTTTAATTAATTTTTCCTCAACGTTTGTTTTTCTATTTTGAATTGAATCATTTGTAAAATATATTTTCTAATTGGTTAGTCTTTATATATACATGTTATGACTTTTGTATATTTATTTCATAACTTGCAAACCTGCCAATCTCATATCAATTCTAACAACTATTCAGTAGCTTATTTTGAATTTCCAATCACGTAACCTCTGCATATTAACAAAGTTGCTTCATTTACAAATATTTGTGTCACTTATTTCATTTTGTTTTCTAATTTTACTGACTAAAGTTTCTAGAAACTTAGTAAATAACGATGACAATACAGAATTTTCATTTCTCTTTCCAGACATTAATGGAAATTCCTATAGTGTTTTCTGGTATGTAGAATATTGACCAATATATTGAGACATAATTTTTTTTATCATATCAAGGAAATACATGTTACTAATGGTAACTTTGAAAGCATTTTCACCAAGAATGGGTGGTTGTTTATTAAATGCTTTCTTAGCTCTTTGGCATGATCAAGTATCTTTCCTCTTTTGATTTGTCAAATGAAGAAATATACTAATGCCTTTCTTACAATTGAGCTACCTGTATTTTCTTACTGTTTTAAGTCCCATTAGAGCACAGTGTGCCTCTCTTTTGATAACTGGATTTAGTTTGCCAGCATTTTATTTAGAATTCTTCTGTCTATATTCACAAATAGGAATGGTCTGCCATCTCATTTGGGTTGTCTTAGGTTTTATAAAAAGAGCAATGGGAAGCTGGACATTTCTTTTGACTTTCTGAAACAGTTTAACACTTTAAAGTACATCTAGTTCTGAAAGCTTGAAATATTTTTTCCATAAAATGTTTAGGTCCCGGCATCCCCTTTAGGTAGTTCTTTGAAACTTGTTCCATTATTTCCTTGGTTATTGGTCTATTTTAATTGTTTTTAAATGTGCATTTCTGTTGGCCTCCCCTTCTTTTGGCTTTGTTTATCCTGAGGGTTATCTGCTCTATTAGTCCTTTCCAAGGACTCATTCTTAGAAGCAGTGAAAACCTCTGCTTTCGGGGGTTTGATTTCCAGCATACTTATTTCTGCTTTAGTTACTTGTTTCCTTCTTGCTTTTATTTGTTGTTTTTTTCTATCTTCAAGAATAGGAAACTAATATTTAGTTTCCTCAAATTCATTCTATTTTAGAAATGAAAGCGTCTCATGCAGGTCACATGCTGTAGCTTCACAGCCTGAGTAGATCTAGGTGTCAACCCCACTCTAACAATTTTCCGTGCCTGACTTTGAAGGAGTCTACTTAGCATGCAGTGGAGAGGAGGGAGCCTGGAAGAGTTCAACTGCACTGCTGTAAGGAGAGGTGCCTGGGGTGCGGGGCAGAGTAGACTTATTCAGTGCCAGGGATGTGAGCAGCTTTGGGTTCTTCTCATAGAAGGACCTCATGAACGCTCAGTAGGCAGCCTCATCACTGCTGCTGTTGCTGCTAAGACAGACAGTCACAGCCCAACTGGATGGAGGCTGTCCATTCTTCAAAGACACCAGGAAGGGGAAATAAGATGGCCAACCACAGGCAGCCAGGAAGTGTTGTTCCCACTGAGAGAGAGACCAAACTACCAAGTAATCCACCATCATTTGGGCAGCTCTTCAAAGAGAAAAAGCCAAGCGTGTGTAGAGAGATGATGCGGAGGCTGAAGCTGAAGAGGGAGGAAGCTGGGAACCCTGCAGGGGTACCCAAATGCTAGGGCTAGTTCACGGCCCAAACAGCTCCTGGGAAAGGGGTGAGTGAGGGGACTGAAGGATGCCTCACTCTTGCTGTCAGCCTCTGGGATTCTAGCTACAGGGGACCCTGCATCACAAAAGGACATGGGAGCTAGAGGGGGATCTTCCCAGGGCACAGGCAAAGACAGGCCTTCAGACAGCATGGATCTGAGGAGTTTTTGTGCACCGGACATCTCCAGCAGAGAGCAGCCATAGATGCTCGTCCCCCAGGACTCTCTATTGCCCTCTGGGAGGCACTGGCCCCAGCTGACCTTCCAGCCAGGAAAGACCAGGGTTGGCTTCCCTGGGAATGATGCACATCTGTTCTGCAAGCCTTCCTACACGCTAGCCCTTCCCAGGGCCCATGCCTAGCCACCCTGCAGGAGCAGGTGCATAGCACAACTTCCTCAGCCCAGCCGAGTGCACTGCTCTACCTGAGTACTTTCCTAGTGATCTGTGGCACATCGGATCCCCAGTGCATCCAGAATCCAACTGTGAGCCATGGGATGTCCTGGAGCCCCGCGGCTACAGTGCAGCAGCTCAGGAACACAAAGTCAAAATCTGTGGTTGGCCCTTGAGTGAGGGAGGATCCCCCACCCTCAGAGAATGGCAAGGGGTAAGACACATGGGTTCCTGGGTCAGGGTGGGAACAAGATATGCCTCCCTCCACAGGATCAGTCCAGAGAGGGTGCAGCACGTCTTCCTGTGAAAGCCTCTCCCAGAGGGGCCCTGCATCCCAGGACACCTAATGAAAGAAACACGGGCTCATAACCAGTAATCAACAAGGTCTCCCCCAAGGCTCATGAGCAGACCTGGTGAAGGGGCCATTTGTCTCCACCCACCACTGCAGAGCACACCTGCCAGCATGAGGAAGCAAAAGAGTAGTGTGGCTGGCCAGTACCCTAGCTGTTGGCGATTACTCTTCCACGCCACCTACCGGATCAAAGCCCAAGCTGCAACAACAAAAATTATCCTGTTAACATATGCATAGGGCTGCAATGAACATACAGGTGCATGGGGGTTTTGGGGGTTGTTTTTTTTTTTTGACATAATGATCTGCTTTTCTTTAGGTATATACACAGTAATGGGATTGCTGGGATTACAGGCATGTGCCACCTCGCCTGGCTAATCTTTGTATTTTTAGTGCAGATGGGGTTTTCATCATGTTTGCCAGGCTGGTCTTGAACTCCCGACCTCAAATGATCCACTCACTCACCTTGGCCTCCCAAAGTGCTGGTGGTACAAGCATGAGCCACCATGCCTAGCCTAAGATTATTTTTATCATTTGGTTGTAGCCAACTCCAGCCAAACGGCAGATGCCAGAGAATCTTGCAGCAGTTGCTGAGAACATAGGATACTTGCCACATTTACCGAAGCAATGGCTAGGCAATGCATCCCCTGCATGGAGCTAATTGTCAGAAGCAGAAAATAAAAGTGTGTGTGCGTGTGTGTGTGTGTGTGTGTGTGTGTGATGTTAGAATAAGTCAGAAAGAATACTCAACAAGTTGTTACTGAAGAGCAAAGAATGGGCAAAAACTGATTACATTTTACTAATTACAGCATTTTTTACCAAAAGCAAAATTTAATAGTAACGATTAAAATACAAAGTGGCAATATAATAAATTGGTAATAAATTTGTATACACCACTTAACTACAACCTAAAAAGAAAAAGAGGAAAAAACAAAAACAAAAAAACACAAACTTAAAACAAAGAAACCCAGAATATGATCTGCCTACTGGAAGAAATCGATTAGGAAAGCAGCTGAAAAGGCTGTCTGTGGATGAACAACTAAGATCTCCTTCCTGGGGAACTAAGGGCAGGGGCATTACATTGACATCCAGTGATCTCTAAATAGAACTGAGAGGAGATGCAAAGAAATGCAAAATAACCGCTATAGAGCATTACAGAGTCTTTGGCCTGAAAGAATTTTTCACATTTTGCTGGTCCAGCTGCTATCATTTACTTCTCTGTGGGTGTGGGGGTGGGTGTGGGTGTGTGTGCATGCATGTGTGTGGGTTTGTGTGATTGTTTTGGCTTGGGTTTGGTAAGAAATAATTATATATCATCTCCTTTAAGATTATTTTTAGATATATTTCTTTTCACCACACACACACACACACACACACACACACACTCTCTCTCTCTCTCTTTCTCTCTCTCTCTCTCTCTTTTACTTTCTGCTTCTGACAATTAGCTCAATGCAGGGGATGCATTGCCTAGTCATTGCTTCAGTAAATGTAGCAGGTATCCTATGTTCTCAGCAACTGCTGCAAGATTCTCTGGCGTCTGCAATTTGGCTGGAGTTGGCTACAACTATCCTTGGAGTGTGAGTAGAATGAAGGGAGAGAGAGAAGGCGCGTAAGACTGGGCCACCTGCCCACCTTCTCCAACCCTCACCATTGCTCGAGTCTCTCTTAACCTATTTATGAGGAAGTAAGTACAGAAAAAAAGAGAGATTAGCTCATGGCTGACTCAGGCCTGAAATCCTTGCCTTGGACAATGGGGAGAAGGCCATCTTTTCGAAAGAGAAGATCAGGGATATTTCAGTTACGATACTCTCCTGACACATTTTCACCATCCCAGACTCCACCCAGTGTTCTACAGGACTATTTATGAAACTTTTAAAATCACGACTGAGGCGAGGCATGGTGGCTCACAACTTTAATTCCAGCACTTTGGGAGGTCGAGGCAGGCAAATCGCTCCAGCTCAGGAGTTTCAGCCTGGCCAACATGGCAAAACCCCATCTCTAATAAAAATACAAAAATTATCCAGGTGTGACGGCATGCGCCTGTAGTCCTAGCTACCAGGGAGGCTGATGTGGGAGAATCACCTGAGCCCAGGGAGTCAGGGCAGCAGTGAGCCAGGACTGTGCCACTGCACTCCAGCCTGGGCAACAGAGTGACAGCCTGTTTCAAAAAATAGATAAATAAAAATAATTTTAAAAGAATTTTAAAAATTAAAAAAAATATTGACTTACAGTAAGAATTTACATTTTACATCACAGTACATGGATTACATAAACACATATAAGATGTATATGTACACATAAAATATGTATAAAAAGTTTCATGAAACATCTTTACTATGGTATAATAAAGATAATATAAAATATGTGTGGCATAAAAAAGATAATGTAAAATATGCCTTTGCTAAGAACCTGATGCAATCTGGTGTATGCCATTCTTTTTTTGTTTTAGAGAAAGGAAGTTGGTTTCAACCCAGTAAATTGATTTTCAATCCACTAGCGGTTTTCATGCTTGAAAACCACTACTTTAAGGTTTTCTCTGATTTCTTACAGCAGTTCCATATGGAATATTTGCTTTGATTCCTCATGTAGCTCCCATCTTTGAGCCGCTGAATCTTTTCATATGTACATTGATTTTGCTGCGTTTGCTCAGCCCTACTCAAGAGGCCTGTGCTCACTCAGATTCGGGAGCCGGGATGGGTTCTGAAATTCCTCGTTGGAATCTTTCATACATGCCCATGCCAGACGGCAGAAAGGGCTTAGATTTCTTGTGGCTTTTCTGTGCCAGGTGAGGGATGCAGTGAGCAGCAGGGAGGGTGCGCCATTCCCCAGCATCCAAGCTGTCAAGGGAGCCTCAGACCTCTGGAAGGGATCTGTGTAGGGGACCGCCTCCCGTTGGCTGAGCAAGGCAGCCGTGTCCCAGCCATTGTAACTGTCCACTGGAGGAGCATTCTCGTCCCAGCTGCACAAGCCAAGACTAAGCCAGGGGCAAGACCCAGGGAGATCGCCACGCTGGGTGGTCCCCCGCATCAGGGGTGCCGTGCAGCACTACCAGTTGCTCCCACCCAAAGCAAACCTCTCCTCCAGCATCTCCAGATTGGCAGGCACAGTGCCTCCCTCCTGTCGGGCTCCGCCCTTCCATCCGCGTCCTGCGCATCCACCTGCAGTACCCAGCACCCCTCAGCTCTGCACTCTTTGTACTGAGACTTCTCAGTATTTCCGGCATGCACTGAGCAACCCTGTCTAGTTTACAAGACTGACATCGATTTGTCCTTATTTCAACAGAAGTTCAAAAGAAGAACTTGAAGTAAATTCCCAATTTCAAGCTGTCTTCCTAGCTAACCAAAACTCCAGGCTCTTGGAACTGTTTATTTTGCCCCAATGCCTCTTTTCTCCCCATGTATATGAGCATGTTGCTATTCACAATGAATTGCTTTTTAACAGCAAAACATAACATATATGAAAATGTATCACCAACTCAAACGCACACTTTTTTTTATTTTTTATTTTTTGAGAGGGAGTCTTCCTCTGTCACCCAGGCTGAGGTGCAATGGTGCGATCTCGGCTCACTGCAACCTCCACCTCCCAGATTCAAGCAATTCTCCTGCCTCAGCCTCCTGAGTACCTGGGATTACAGGCATGCACCACCACCCCCAGCTAATTTTTGTATTTTTAGTAGAAACAGGGTTTCACCATGTTGGCCAGCCTGATCAAAAACTCCTGACCTCAAGTGATCGAACTGCCTAGGCCTCCCAAAGTTCAGGGATTATAGGTGGGAGCCACTGTACCTGGCCTGCACAGTACAAATTTAAGGTATTACAAGTTGAGTTCCCCAATTCAAAAATCTGGCATCCAAAATGCCCCAAAATTTGACAATCTTTAAGCACCCACATGACACTCAAAGGAGATGCTCATTGGAGCATTTTGGATGTTGGATTTTCAGATCAGAGATGCTGAATCGAGGCTAAGCATATAATGCAAATATTGCAAAATCTGTAAAAATGCAAAACCCAAAACAATTCTGGTTCCAAACATTTTGGACAAAAGACACTCAACCTGTATTGCTATTGTTAAAGCTGTTATTGTGGATGTTGTTCATTTATTTATACAAGAAACACTTTCTGAGATTTGTTGTGTCCCAGGCACTTATGACATAAAGGATGAAGACATGGTCCTTTACAGCCTACTGGAGAGGACAGATGTGTAAGTGGATAATATTCCTAGTGTGGGAAGCTTCATAAGAAAAGTTTAAATAAAGTGCCCCCCTCTGAAGTGACTTTACAAATGGCCTCATCAAGAGCTAACCCGTGAGATAAGGTTTGAAAGCTGAATGAGCATGTTGAGGTAAAGAGACCCTTTTGTATTCGGATCAGAGAAAATCTCTAAAGGGCAGTGGAGCCTGGAGTGTGAGCAGAGAGGAGAGAAATGAATAGCCAATTCAAGCCAATTAATAGAACCAACAAGCCCCTTAAAGAATGAGGATCTTCTCCTATGGGTAAGTAGATTTCTCTCTCTCTCTCTTTTTTTTTTTTTTTTTCTGAGATGGAGTCTTGCTCTGTCGCCCAGGCTGGAGTGCAGTGGCACGATCTTGGCTCACCACAACCTCTGCCTCCTGGGTTCAAGCGATTCTCCTGCCTCAGCCTCCAGAGTAGCTGGGATTACAGGCATGCACCACCATGCCCGGCTAATTTTTGGTATATTTAGTAGAGACGGGGTTTCACCATGTTGGCCAGGCTGGTCTTGATCTCCTGACCTCAGGTGATCCACACGCCTCGGCCTCCCAAAGTGCTGGGATTACAGGCGTGAGCACTGTGCCCGGCCAGCAGATTTCAATTCAAAGTGTATCTCCCTCTGTCTCACTCCTATACCCCTGGGCCACTGCTGGGAACCAGAAATGGGGAGAGGATTGACAAAAGGGCAGGTCTTAAGCGCGTGGCCTGCCTTCTGCCAAAATAATATTGCCTTAACTCTTTGTATATGAGTTTTCACGGTAGATTTCAATTCTAAAAAGGTTTCCATGAGTACAAAGAATTAGCAAATAATAATTCTATAGTTAATCGCATCCAACGGAGATTTTTTTTAACCTATGGATATAGGACCGTCTTTGTGTTTAGGAAATGTACGTATTTGTTGAGGCACGCCACAGTCAGTAAGAGCATGGATTTTGGAGTCAGACAGGCTGGGTTTGGGTCCCAGGAATGTCTAGGTGAGCGGTCCTGTCCAAGCCTCCTCACCCCTCAGTTTGGGGATATACTCCCTAAGCCCCAGGTTGTTGTAAGGTTTAAATGAAATAATGTGTGTGAATATTTTAGCGTGGTGCCTGGGCCCTGGAGAGTGGCCAGGAAATGGTTGGGGTACTAAGCATTGTTAATAAGACTCCCTGGGGATTGAATAAATGAATAGCAGGAGCTTCGAGGGTCTGACCCACCTGACGGCTCATGCCCAGGTCATATCTGCAGCAGGGGAGGTGCCTCTACTATGCTCATAAATGTTAACCATCACTTAACTTAAGGGCAGAAAAGGAGAACAGAGAGGAGGGAAAAGGCTGAACAGTCTTCTCCTTCCAGGAAAAACTGGAGAAACAGGAAGGGGAGCCAGAGAGACGGCAGCCCCCAGGCTGCTTCCAGAAACCTGCTGGGAGCTTGAACTGGCCTCTTGGGACAAAGGGGTCGTCTTTGTGCCGCTCAGCCTGAAGTGGGACGATTTCACCTGGCAAGGGCAGGAGGAGCGGATGCTTCCCTGTATTCCCCAGGGAACCTCTATTCTTGTGCTGTTACCTCATTCTCCAGCTATGGAAAGCAAAGTTGCTATGGACCAAAAAAAAAAAAAAAAAAAAAACCAATCCTGGCACCTACCAATGCAGGAATTAGTCACTCGACCCTTATCAAAAGCAAGTGGAGTGAACACTCTTCCCATGGTCAGTCTGCAGAGGTGCCCACCCGTCGTGCCCACTTTGGAGAAAAGGAGCCTGGCCAGGCAGCAGAGCAGCCTCATTCAGGCGCCTGTGGCCTTTCTCTCTCCTGGTGCCTTCTTTTCCTCTGCCTCCTTCCACACCCCAGTACCAAGGATGAGACCAGGCTGATAAGTCAGAAATCTCAGGACCAAATTCTCCCCGCGCTGCAGAGCTAGGGCAAGCGACGTCCCTCTGCTCACCTTCTGAAGCTGCTTCCTCCTGTACCTAATTGTGTGACGTGGTGACACAGAGATTCCTACCAACACAATTCTGGCTTCTGCTCTTGCTCTAACCCCACCACCACTTCCAAATACGAAGTTACGTCCTAGCAACCAAGACCCTCCCCATTCAGGTCAGAAAGGCCAGCCTCCTGCCTCAGGTAACGGCAATCTGGACAGAGCAGCTAGCTGACAGACATTCACTCACCTGGTGCCCACCTACCTCCTATACACCGTCCCCCGGGGCTGCCACCTCCCTCGCTCCTCTCTCCAGCTGCCCAGCAGGGACTGCAGCACCACTTAGCCCCAGACAGCCTGTGGCCCAGGCCTGGGTCAGAGTCGGCAAGGATTGAGAAACGGATGCTCCGTTCTCATACGGAGGCCAGCCTTTGAGTCCGATCCCAGGCTCCGATAGTTGAGTAGGACACGACATTCACCACCTGCTCTGGACAGGTGACTCAGGACAAACGTGTCCCACCTGGCATGGATTTGCTCAAAGACTCCCGACCTGAGCCATCTGACTGCTCCACGTGAAAAGGCTTGGTCCAAAAAGGGGGGCTGCCAGTGCTGAGAAGCTCAGCCTCAGAACAAGGTCCACCATCTGCTGGGCTGGCCAGCGACACCCAGGAGGCAAACCCAGTGCAGAGCCACAGAACCGCAGTGAGGCTCCTCGGTGCAGACCAACTGCCCCTGCCTTCTTTGAACAAGGAGAGCAGAAAGGTAATAAACATGACTCGGTGCCTGCAATGTGCCTGGCACACCGCTAGGAGCTTTCCATAAACCGCATCACATGCTGAGAGTCGCAACACACGCCTATAATCCCAGCTACCCGGGAGGCTGTGGCAGAAGGATCACTTGAGCCAGGGGTTCAAGATCAGCCTGAGCAGCACAGCAAGACCTCATCTCAAATTATATAAAAATTTAGTAAAAAGGAAAAAAAAAAGTCATCACTCACAGTCCTGACATGAATCTGGTAAATATACCTACTTTGCAGACAAAGAAAGCCACTGTACACAAATTCACTGAGCACCTACTATGTGCGACGCTTGGTGACGTTGGGTTATAGTCAATCACTGGCTCAGCAAAGTCAAGCCATTTCCCCAAGGTCACACAGCTAGCAAGTTAGCTAGCCAAAAGTCTAATTAAGATCCACCTG
>CAUYLG010028180.1:0-76467 GCA_963573385.1 Cacajao melanocephalus
ACACCGTTGCCCCGCGCAAAGCATTTTTTGTTATTATGTCCTGTCGGTGGGATAAAAAACTTATATCCTGTAAAAAAAAAAAAAAAAAAAAAAAAAAAAAAAGTCCATTTTCACAACTGGGGTTAATTCTCACAAAGGAAAGACATTTAACTGGAAAAAAATTATTGTCATTTTCCATTTAGATAGGGCGCCTCTTGAAGAAAAACTACCCAAGATATAGTAAGTTGCTGCAGCAGCACAGCTTGAGTGTGAAAACTGAATGCAATGCAGAGTCAATGCCTTCAGAAAACACCCACTGCAAAGATGAATCCTGATGATTCAGACTGTCAACTTCTGGAGAGAGAGAAGACTAAGTCTTTTTCGGTGGGATGCAGTTGTATCCCACAGTGTTTCCCAGAGAATAAGTACTAGATGAGTATTGGCTGAATGAAATAAAGAACACCACCAGACCCATCGGACTCTAAGCAAAACCAGCTGGTTGCTGGCCTTGTCAAATGCTCTGTAAAAATGAGCCAGCATCAATATTACTCCAATGATGCCAGAACCTTTTAGTCAAAGGAGCAGCATGCAACTCCATATTACGGCCGATTAGGGAAATCTCACCTAACTAGATGAGATGTACTTAGAAATAAAAATATGCCTACAGGTACTTACTCTAAGGATAAGAGGCTGGGTGCGGCAGCTCACTTCTGTAATCTCAACATTTTGGGAGTTTGAGGCAGGCAGATTGCTTGAGCTCAGGAGTTTAAGACCAGCTTGAGCAACATAAAGAGACCCCATTTCTACAAAAAATACAAAAAATTATCTGGGTATGGTGGTGTATGCCTGTGGTCCCAATGATTCAGGAGGCTGAGGCAGAAGGATCACTTGGGCCCAGGAGGTTGAGGCTGCAGTGAGTTGTGATTATGCCACTAAACTCCAGTATGGATGACAGAGTGAGGCCCTGTCTCAAAAATAAAAATAAAAGAATTTGAAATAAAATCAGATTCTATATCCTCTCATGACAGTTGGTAACCATAATGCCTTGGTCATTATGGCACTTGCTCATTATGGCACTTTGAAGGAAAACAAAGAGTTTTACAGAAATTGGAGACTTTCCCTGTTACTTCCTCATTGTAAATCTAAAAATAAAGACACTGTGCTAAAAACAATGGTATTCACTTTTCATTCTAAAAGAATGTGAAACTGGCAGGCTACTACATACAAAAAAGTACAAAAAAAAATATGTAACTGGGCAGCTTAACTTCAAAATGCATTTTCAATGTTTTTTTTTTCTTTCTCTTGGGTTTCAAGATACAACCTTGAGGCAAGCTGCAGAAGCCTTTCCTTAGCCTTAAAAAAGATTCCACATCTCTCCCTTTCTCACGGTATATACTCCCTTCATATCTATCTAACCCTATGCTAGTATCTAATTATATGTCTTCTTAGAAGTTCCAGGAGCTAATCTTGAGACAGATAGACCAAGTCTGGAGACCCAGCTACTAAATTCCAGAGATTAATCCAAGGACACTAGTTAACAACCCAGCCATTGTTGAAGTGACATCAGCCCACACTCAGGTGGACTGGGTCCCAAGTTAGCCACCAGAACAAGACACACAGACATCATACTTGGCCCAATTCTTGCATGACTTCTTTATCTAGTTTTCCCTTTTTAAGCCCCTGCCTTCCACCAACCCCCGCCCCAAATCAGAGCAGTTACTTTGGATAGGAATCTGGCTGCTTTCCCCTTTTTACTAGTTTTGGTTAATAAAGTCACTGTCTTTACCAGACCTTGCTCTTGTTAATTGGACTATACAAGCAGAGAGCATCTGGACTTGCATTCAGTTACATATATACAATGTGTATATGTGGTCACAATGGTATGGAAACATTCTAATAATTAGTGGAGCTCATTCTCTTTATGTCACCTCAATTAGCCATGGGCTTTGAGAAGCACATAGAATGTTTACTTAGGGATGCCAAATTTTATTTTGTGCCACTGACTATTTAAAATTTAAATTACCCGTACTTGTGTATCATATCATATACTTGCTTCTCCATCACCACCACCAAGACTATAGCTCTGGGAGGACAGGAACCATCTCTCACCTACTCTCTATAAACCATACAGAAGCTCAAGTGTTATATCCTCTACAAAGCCTTCTGTGATGATCTGTTCTCAGCAGAAGGTAACTCCTTCCTTGATTCCTTGTTGTGTTGAGGGTCAGCACTACCCCTAGATTTTTTAGCACATTCTTACTCCTCTAAATATTTCAAGCCCTTGGGGAATTACAAAAATTCAAAAAATAGCTGGGATCCATGTCCTTAATAACAAAACTAAAAGCTAGCCATAGGTAGACACATATTAATCAAGCTAAATTATAGTATGGCCATTTTTCTTCTAGTACAATTATCTTTGGCTTTAAGACAAAAATGAATCATTAGGGTTCTGCATGCCTTCTGGTAAAGAAATAAATATACAGTGTGAGCTGAATGCTCAACATTGTGAGTGTCATTAGAACAAGTTCTATAGATATGAATTTCCCGAGTTAATCCTCCTTCATTATCTTCATTAGCTAACAATGCACATGGAGTCACTGCCCATAATTATTGCCCTAACAGACATGGATGTTTGAAATATTAACTTTCCCACAGACTCCAAACCTTCAGTAAGCAGCTCTCAATGATTCATTATATTAATAATACATGTCATCACACTCCTCTTAAATATGCCTGAGATTAAAAACCACCCACGTTGCAAACCTTCCAATATCATTTTTGGTATAATTTGTTACCTTTGAGATACTGTAATTGTAACAGTACCCAGGTACCACTCTAATAAAGATAAGTTTAATCATCTGGTTTGTAAGTAACCAGTATTATAACTTATTCCATTTTTATTCCATTTTTAAAATGCATTCAAGTGAGAATATTTCATAACACAAAGTATAATACTTTTTAAAGTATATACGTTTTTACCCATTAATTCTTTCCCCAGAAGTCACTGCCACCATCAATTTGTGTTTATCTTTCTCATGTTTGCTTTACTGCTCTTACTACCTATGTATGCACCTATAAATAAATCATAGATGACAAAAAATAAAGTAATATGTTTAATGCACAGGATAACCTAGTTTAAAATTGCATAACAGATATTTTATAGACAAATGAATAATTCAAAATTGAAATTTATCAAGAAATTAGCATGCAATATACTGATGCCTATTAAAAAGTACACTGTAAAGCACTATTTGGAGAATTATGATGTCCTATTTCTAATCACATATTTTATAAACTTTTATACATTCTGAGTTTATTCAAATTTTTGAAGAAAAGATCAGATATGATCCAAAAATTGCAAATATAAATCCAGAAGAAAATAAAATTCAAATAAAGGTAAAAATTACATCGTTAATCTCAGATCATGTTATTTCACACATCATGATTAGTATGGCTACAGATTATTGACTTAAGTGTAATAATGGTAATAAAAGTAATTGCCACAGCTATATGCACCAATAGCTCACTTAACTTACTATATGTCAGGCACAGTAATTAGTGCTTTACATTAATATTTCATTTAGTTTTCACAATAACCAACTTGAGGAGATATTAATATTACTGACATTTTACAGATGAGGAAAGTGGAGGTCTACACAATTAAATGATTTGCCCAAGGTCACAGGGCTTGGTAATCGAGGGGACCTGACTCCATGTCTATCTTCTTAACCACAAAGTCAGCATCTAGCTCCCCAGAATGCCTGTTTCCTTGCATGGCCTTATATGAGTCTTCTGAAGTCTCTAAAGCTCATTTCCTTTAGCTATAAAATGAGAATAACATTAATATATGCTAGGATTACTGAGAATTAATTAAGATAGTTTAAGAGAAAGTACTGGCAAATCATGGAGCTATACACTGTTGATTGTTATGTAACAGATGAAAACAACGTTAAAAGTGAAAAAAAAATGCTAATTGGCTCTCGGTCAAAATTTTCCAAGAAGAAATAGTATACTTAGGTAAACATTACTAATTGTTTTATCTTGTGATATGGTTTGGATCTGTGTCCCCACACAAATCTCACTTTCAACTGTAATCCCCAATGTTAGAGGTGGGGCCTGGAGGGAGGTAACTGGATAATGGGGCACTTTCTCATGATTTAACACCATCTCCCTTGGTGCTGTTGTTGCAATAGTGTGTTTCATGATATCTGGTTGTTTAAAAGTGTATAGCACCTCCCCTCTTTCTCTCTCCTACCTGCTCCAGCCATGAGAAATGCTGGCTCCTCCTTTGCCTTCTGCCATGATTATACATTTCCTGAGGCCTTCCTAAAGCCAAGCAGATGCCTCCATGCTTCCTGTACAGTCTGCAGAACTGTGAGCAAATTAAGCCTCTTTTCTTTGTAAATTACCCAGTCTTAGGTATTTCTTTATAGCAATGTGAGAACAGAAGAGACTAGAACAGACTAATACATTTAAAGATGAGAACAGACTAATACATCTTGCTTAGGTAAGACACAGAAATTATTACATAAAGGCAAATTTCATATATATGTATGACATATATATGAATCATATATACATATGACATATATATGAATTGTATGACATATATATGAATCATATATGTATTGATTTCTGGAAATATTTAATTCTTTAGACATAGAAAGGAAAAATAATATTCAAAAGGGTCATAATTCATCATTTTAGATAAGTTATTACTGGGATTATATTTTCCACAGGGCTTTGTGTTTTAAAAAATTATGTCATAAGTATCATGTCAACCAAGAGCCTAAAACAAGTATTATTGAAAATTTGAGATCAGGAAACTTGAATTCAACAAGATTAATAATGATAAGAAATCTATACATCTATATATGTTTTGTGTGTGTGCATGCATGTGTGCATTTGTGTGTGTGTCATACATGATAAGCATATAGGTGTCTATCACTCTAGTTAAATATTAGAAAGCAGAAAAGTAGCCCCTCCTCTTCTTTGGAATTAGAGAACCAATGAAGTACTATATTAAAAACTAGGGGAAGAAAGATTAGAAGCAATAAATGGTAAAGAAAGTACAAAACATCACTAACACATACATAGGCCAATAACTACTTCTCTTAAGAACATGAACTTGGTGTTTTACCTAGATTAGAGCAAGAGGCAGATTTTAGCAGACGGTGATGAGCTGAATAACCCTTGTGCTTTCCTCCCACAGCACCAGCTCAGACAACCACAAACAATGTCCCATCACCCCTTTGCTGGATTTCCTTTTCATCTCATCCCCATTTCCACCTCTGGGGAGCTATTTGGTATCTAGCTATTAGGCTGTTGAAGAAACCAAGGTCCTGGGATGATGTTGAGATGACCAGCACCTGGAATGGCTGCATGTTCTCAAAGGCTAATCACATCTTCCTGGGCTTTGTTAGTGACTTGGAGTGTCACTACTCCTCACAGGACAATGACTACTTGTTTAACCTACATAATCTGGTAACAACTCTAAGCCTCAGATTTCTTGTCTGTAAAATGAACTAACTAGCTGATTTCTAAAGTGCTAAGACCTCCCCACTGTAGGAATTCTACATCCAACAGATGTTTTGTTTTCTATTTCCTGAGGCATGGAAATTTTTTGTATCTAGTAGCTTTGCACTTTTCTTAATGTCTGTTTTGTTAATGATTTTAAACAAAGTATACATAGCCAAGAGAAAAAAAATAGAGAAAAGGCCACAATAAGTCCTATAGTCACTTTCAAGACTCTCACATCATTAAATGAGGAATAAAGGAGACTTTGAATTGCATAAACCCACAAATATGCTAAGTTGCGTTATCAAAAGTCTTTACTTGATTTTGTAAGAAGTAAGAACACTGTGAGAGTGTGTAGCATTTGCAAGGTCCTACGTACCTCCTGGCCGTTCATGCTCTCCATCAGTGTGTAAAAGCATGGCAATGGGCATCCCTACGTTCTTGGATCTTCCAGCCACAACCACATTTTTTCCAAATGTTTGAATTCCTTAAAATACAGAATTTGGTTTAAATGCTGAATTGACAACAAGAAGTAAAATAAACATTTGAACAGCCAGCTGAAACATTCTTTTAAAATTTTCTAATTAAATCTGAATTATTATGTGGCTTGTCTATAATATGACCATACTCATTATTTATAAATAATTCATTTTATGCTTCTTAGATTTGTCGCTTCTTTTCTGATTATGTCCTCATTAAAAACCACAGACATTCTTCACTTGCCAGTAAGTTACTTTTAAACACTGAGATTCACATTAAGAGTTAGAAGTGTAGAGTCTTAACATATATTAACTGCTAATTATAAAATAAGCAAACTACAGCAATGTCAAACTTAATTGGAAATCAAACTTTGAGCAATGCTGGGACAAAACAAGTGAAAAAAGAGGCATTTTTCACAAATCATGCATTTTACTCCATAAGAAAGAACCACTAAACTTACAGACTTAGAAAGATGTAAAAAATAAAGCCTGCAGATTTAACACATTCTGCTTCTTTTGGACTCATCTCTTCATAAGTAAAACAAAGAAGTTAGAACTAAGGATTTTCCAACACTAACTGTAAGAGTATGAATCTAGGATCTGTTTTCCCTTGGAAGTTTTTCTTTCTCAGAAAATAGCAGATTAGAAAGGAGAAAATGCCACCAAAAATAGAAGTAACAGTGATGGAGGTAGGAAAATCATCAATATATAAGGCAATTTGGGGTCAATTAATGTAGAGGTAAACATCTCTATACACTGTAAGAGTCTGTGAGTACATGACTGAATCCAGCACAGTACATGTTAAATGTTTAAAATGGAAACCCAAGCCAAGAGAAATGATAACTATGAGATCACCACATATTTTTAAAGGTAAAGAAAAATATATTTTAGAAAAGTTTCTGTCAAAAGGCATGAAGTTTATATTTTAAAGGTAGACATACACCACTACTGTGTGGAAAATTCACCTCCTCTAAGTTGCAAATGCAGTTATCTATAACCTGGCAAATGTTCTTCATTTTATTATATTTTGAATTATGTTTTTACTTCTACAATTTTATATCTCTCTATATACTGATGCTTTGTGACTTATCATTTTCTGTCACTCTATAGGACTGAGGTGGTCCCATCAAATCTCAGTGCAGAAATGCTCAGCTCAGCACCAAGCACCCAGCACCCATTTCCTGCGGACCACAAGTTACCAACCTGTTCTTGTTATTATTTCCCAAACAGCACTGGCAGTGGCAGGTATGAGAGAATGCTGATCAAGGCACAATCTTCCAATATTGATAATATTAAATCCATCAACATCTTTTTCTGGGGCAATTCCATTGCATATAGTTCGCTCATCAACATGGTCTGAAAAATAAATAAAATTTGTCTAATTTTAAAACTGTTACTTATTTGGTAGCCTGGAAAATGAAATCTGGGAATCTAAAGCCATATCACTTATTATTCAGCTCCAAGAAAGGTGTAAAGTCATTATTATTATCTGCCACAAAAATAGTAAGCCAAAGTGCGCTTGACTGATGGCTAGACTTAACTGTAGTTGTAATATATGCTATTACAGAGCCAAAAGTGGCTGGACCAGTGAAAGAAAAAAATTTGTGAATTAAACAATCCCAATGAGATCTGGTAATAGCCAGGTGTTACGTCTTTGCTTCAATAAGTTTGTATATTTAGAGGGTTTAAATCCACATTTATCTGATGTGAGACAGTTTTACTAAATTAAATGCTTTGAGCACTGCAGATTAAAGGGGTTTGTTACTGTTAAGAACAGTCATAACATCATTAGTTCTTAGCTTCATCTTAAACGACATAACAAAAATGCAAATACAAAACATGAGCACACGCGTGCACACACACACACACACACACACACACATATTTTCTCTAAAGCACTGGCTTAGTGAAATCAAAATATTACAATGATTTGCTAGATGGAAGAAAAAGAA
Organism: Cacajao melanocephalus; assembly: GCA_963573385.1. NCBI lineage: Eukaryota > Metazoa > Chordata > Mammalia > Primates > Pitheciidae > Cacajao > Cacajao melanocephalus. The sequence continues at coordinate 7,928 of CAUYLG010028180.1, forward strand.
CACAACCTGAGTAATAAACTAATCAAATGAAATATGAGATGCCAATCATCTCACTTTTCAAAGTAAGTATAGAAATATAAAATAGGCTCCTATTACTCTAAGCAGAGTAGTTTAAATTACCACTAACCTAACAATTAACCCATGTGCCTAATATACTACAAGTATATTTTCTACATAAAGTTTATTTGGCCATTATATAATGCCATTTAGACATAATTGTTTAAAACATTATAAAAGCCCAAGCTCAAACTTTCAGAAAGCTATGCCTTGGGTTTTATACCTTTTGTATTCTGAAAGTGTGCTACTGCACCTTACTTTAAGTCGAGTCAATTAAGCATAAGTAGACTACCAAAGTCCATTAAATATATAAAAGTATTCATTTGAATCATATTCAAATAGAAACTGAGTCTTCGGACAGTCTCTCCAATCAATAGTTTTTCACTTTCAATAACTGCATTGTCTATAATATTTTAGCAGGGCCTCTATTTTCTATAAAGCTAGAAGATCATAATATGATTCTAGTCAAACTTTTAAAAGAATACATATTTAACTTTCTACATGAGGGTAAAAATAGTTGTTCTTTTTTAAAAAAATTATAGGTGATGATGATGATGAGTCATTTTTAAATCACCTACCACTCATGGAGAATCTCCATAACATGAATATTTTTTACAATGAAATCAAAAGCTTTATATATGAAAAGAAAAACAACTATATTTGAAGTATCTATTTTTAGCTAGGACTCAAATTAGTTCATTTCTAAGTTCAAAATTGGCTAATACATGCATGGGCCGCAGTACTGATTGAAAAGAACTCAACAAGGACTCTGCAGATTTTAAAAGCCATTCTCCAAACAATAAGCCTGAATTACACCAAATTTTGCCAACTACCGTTGTGCTCCCATTCGCTGAAAATAACATTAAAACTGTAGCAAATAATTCATCTCACACACCAGCTAAAATACTTGAGAAGAAATGTAAGCATCTGAAAATTTGGAAGCCAGAACTAGAGACTGATGGTTACAGATCTGTCCTCTTGTAAAAACATGTAAACTTCAACTCAGATCATAATTCAGATCACCACTTTTGTCTTACGTATTTAAGTATTAGTAGTTTAAAAGACAGATGTGTGGACATACAAAAGGTATAGGAGATTCATAAAACCTGAATGTAAAAGGGAAGAGCTTCATATGAGTAGATAAAAAGTGAGGATCATAAAAATGAAGAAAACCAATTCATTTATCATTTTTATATAACTCTGTTATCTCAGCAGTGTATTAAATCTAACACATATCTTTTTCCAGGAGAGATCTATCTTTTATTATGTAGTGTACAGTATATAGCAATAATCTGAAGTCCTATATCTAACATTTAAAAAGTGCTTTACAATGATTATATTACCATTACATCAATTTCCCTTTAATCTTCATAGTTACTGGGGACTAAGGTAGAAAAGGTATGATCATGCCCATTTTAAAGACAAGCTCAAGGAGTTTGAGTCAATCTTAAACTACAAAGAATCCAGAGTTTAAATCTATATCTTTTGGCTCTAAGATCATTTTTTCCTTTTGTATCATATAGAAGTCATAATAAATACTAATCACTTTAAATACCATTCAAAAATTGAAATCAGAGAGGCCTCCCTCCCAACTCCTAACAAGACATTTGATAACTCTAAAGTATCCCAAGAAAGGTACCGTTTCTCCTAGGGCTCCAACTATAACACTATTCCTAGATTAAGTAATACATGTCTAAGCACATGCAAAAAAGCATCAAACATTTTACAGGTCATCCTACTTCTTTTTGTTGTACAAGTAAGAGAAATAAATACATTTCCTGTTTTTGAATGACTGCTACTAAAAGTTTCCCAAAATCTCACGCTTGGGGTACATGACTTGAACAGAAAAACAATCATGAGACCATTGCATCAATTTTCTCACAATGGTTATACAACATTTTGATTCACAGAATACATTGGTAAACAACAAACCACTTAACATCTTACTCAAATGAATGGTAAAACTGGTATTATTCACTTTGTGTTTTTCCCCCTTCTATTTAAGGTTATGAGAAATCATTAAATCATGCTAGGGAAAAAGGAAGTCATCAAATTAAAATCTGAACACTACAATAAAACAGCTCGGATAATGCCTTTAGGGAGCTCACTGTAGATTTATCACACTGAATATATATGTACAGTATACTACATAACAAAAAGTAGATCTCTCTCTATATATCTATATATAGATATATAGATATATATATATAATTTCCTTCTTCTGAATGTGAGCCTATATATATATACACACACATATATATACATATATATATGGAGAGAGAGAGAGAGAGAGAGAGAGAGAGAGACTGACTCACTCTGTCACCCAGGCTGGAGTGCAGTGGCACGATCTTGGCTCACTGCGACCTCCACCTCCCAGATTCAAGTGATTCTTCTGCCTCAGCCTCCTGAGTAGCTAGGATTTCAGGCATGCACCACTTTTGCGTGGCTAAATTTTTGTATTTTTAGTAGAGATGAGGATTCACCATATTGGCCAGGCTGGTCTCGAACTCCTGACCTCGTGATCCCCCCTGCCTCAGCCTCCCAAAGTGCTGGGATTACAGGTGTGAGCCACGTGCCTGGCCACTGCATATATATTTTTGTGATTTATTTACAATATGCTTAACTGCTTTTGGACAATGAAAAGCAAAAAAAGGAACAAATTACTAGCTTACTTTCCACCTATGGATTTTTACAACATTACTGTTTAAAAATACCACCTTCCACTTCCCCCAAATCTGTTGGATAAGTGCAAAGCTCATCAGTATAGTAAATATTGTGTCCTTTAGTTTGTTCTTTTTCCTACAGTCCCTTCTCTATGTTTTCCATATCTTTACCAACCATCATCATCACACACCCTCTACTCTAGTCACAACAAACCATGTCCATTCCCCAAGCCCTTAGCATTAACTTCTGCATTCCTATTGCTCATGACGAATTTTTTTCACTAGTAATACTTTCCTCTTGGTTTTTTATCATCCTATTCATTCTTCAATGCATTGATCAATTGCCCCCCATTGAAATGATCACAAATTGAAATGACATTTTTTTCCTCTGTTCTCCCATGGAACAGCTATAAAAAATACTTAGCACACTAGTTCAGTTAGTTAATGATATTAGCTGTTTTATTATCTTTCTCATTTCCTTCTTCTGAATGTGAGCCTTTCAGGACACAGTCTTTGTCTTAAACTGATTCACTTATAAGTACTCTACCTCAGTTGAATGGTGTGAAAAAAAATATCTTGGGCTCCCAAAATCACTAAGCTAAAGGGAAAATTCAAGCTGGGAACGGCTCAGGGCAAATCTGCCTCCCATGACTAATCAAAGTCATCCCTCTGCTCACTGAGATAGATGCATGTTCTGATTGCCTCCTTTGGAAAGGCTTATCAGAAACTCAAAAGAATACAGCCATTTTTCTCTCACCTACCTGTGACCTGGAAGACTCTTCCCCTGCTTCAAGTTGTCCCCACCTCTCTGGATGGAACCAATGTACTTCTTACATATGTTGATTGATGTCTCATATCCCCCAAAAATGTATAAAACCAAGCTGTGGCCAAACCACCTCAGGCATATATTGCCAGGACTCTGAGGCTGTGTCACTGGTGCGCATCTTCAACCTTAGAAAAATAAACTCAGACTTGTCTCAAATTTTGGGGATTCACAATGGAAAACTCATCCTTCTATGCTACTTGCCAAGAAAACCTGGAGTCATCTTAAACGTCCCTCTTTCACTCAAACCTAACATCCAAGCTACTGGAAAATCTGTTGGCTTTCTTCATAATAATACATCTAGCACTTTATCAGTCTCACCACATTCATGATACTACTCTATTTTGAGTGAACATTATTCTTCCTGTCAATTCTTGAAACAGCCTCCTAATTAGTTTCTTTCTTCTATATGTGCAACCATACAATTTATTCACAAAACAGCAATAGGGTTATACCTTGAAATGCGTATTTGATCACACTGCTTTTCTCAAAACCCTGCAATGTTATTACCTTAACAATTGCAAACAAGGTTCTACATGATTTATACCACACCAAAACCAAAGCTATGTGTCTAATCCCATCACGGGTTACTCTCCTCTTTTCTCAGTCTATGAGCACCAAGCTAGTCCCTTTGATGTCTCTTGAAAACATAAGGCATTTTGCCACCTTAGCTATAGCTTTCTGTCTGCCTGGAAGGCTTTTCTAAAGAAGAATTGTCACCTGGGCTAAATCCCTCCCTTCTTTCAAATGTTTTCTTAAATATATTCTCAGTGTTAAAAGAAAAACTTCAGTGGAATTAAATTTAAAGATGTTTAATTGAGCAATGAACAATTAATAAATCAGGAAGCCCCCACAATCACAGCAAATTAAAAGAGACTCCAGCACAGCCACGTGGTAGAAGATTTATAGCCAAAAAAAGGGACATGAAACACAGAAATCAGAAGTGAGGTACATAAAAAAACTGGATTTGTTTCTGCTCGATGTTTACCTTATTTGAACATGGTTCGAACAGCTAGCTACATTTGATTGGCCAAAACACAGTGATTGGCACAGGTATGGGCCATGATCAGTTTAAACCTCCACTTGTTATAGTTCACAATATACAGAAAAACCTTTAGGCCTAACTTAAATATGTAAGGAGGCAGCTTTAAGCTAAACTTGATTAAAATCAGTAAGGACAATTCTGAGCACACTATTTAAAAATGCAGGTTCAGTTTGTATTGTGAAGTGGCTTATTGGACTAAACTTCTTACAGGAAACAACCTCAAACTTCAGTAAAATCATTTAAAAAAAATACAAAAACAACTATCTGTAAAAAATGGAAAGTTACTAAAAAAACAAACAGATGTAGAGGAAAGTAGGTATCTGAAAGAAAAAAAAGTCACTGTAACAGTTTTCCACTTTAAAAGTTTTTCTAGCCACAGGACAGCTAGAATTTGGATAGAAATATTCACTCCTACTTGCCTAAGAAATCAAAAAATAAAGTTTGGGGCTAATACCATAGTTGAAAATTGAAGGGATATATCCAGGAAAGGAGAAAGCCACAGAGAGGAAACTCATATATTGTATATAAATTCCATATCTCTGACTGACCCCTAAACACACACACAGGAAACAAACTCCAAGAAGCTCATCTAATGATATGAGAACTTACTAAAGAGTCTACCTGTGGTTCACCAAAGGAGAAACAAATCTTTAAGTCCTCAATCAGATACAGCCATTTACAAAAAACTTTACAGTTAACATCCTACTTAATAGTGAAATACTGAACCTTTTCCTTCAAGATTTGAATAATGTCCACTCCCACAATTTCCAGTTACTGCTTTGTCAGAGGGCCTAGCAAGTGTAATAAGATAACAAAAAATAAAAATAAAAAATAAAGAGGCATAGAGAACAGAATAGAAGAAGTAAAACTCTCTAATCACAGATGCAATAGTTGTTTATGCAGAACTTCCTTAAAATTTATAAAACAATTACTAGAACTAATAAAGTGAATTAAGCAATATTACAAAGTCAATATAAGAAAACAATTGAATTCCTGATACAAGTAGTAACTCTGAAAAATGAAATTTTATAATTACTCTTTACAATAGCTGACAAATCATAAAATACTCAGGAGTAAATTTTTTTTAATTTGAGAATGACCTCTGTAGTAAGAACTACAAACGATTGCTAACAAATGTCATAAATAAATAAAAGGCATACCATGTTCATAGATTGAAAGACTCAATAATGGTAAGATGTCAATTCCCAAACTGATTTATGGAGTCATTGCAATAATCTCAATCATAATCCTATGTGGTTTTTTGTTAGAGTCTTAAATGTATATGAAGATATAAAGGACTTAGAATATCCAAAGCAATCTTGAAAACAAACAGGGTTAGAAGATTTACAATACCTGGCTGCAAGATTTGCAACAAAGCTACAGTATTCAAGACAGTGTGACACTGGCATAAGAACAGACAAATAGATCAATGTGCTAGAAAAGAGAGCCCAGCTTTAGAGTCACACTTACAGAATGTGTATGCCACAAAAATGCCATAGTAATTCAATGCGAAAGGAAAGTGTTTTCAACAAATAGTACATGAATAGCTAGGCAGCCATATTGGGTGGGGGGCAAAACTTACTATGATAACTATTTCATACTACACAGAAAAATTAACTAGAAATCAATTAGAAATCTAAACATAAAAGTTAAAATTATATAATTTCTGGGTGAAAATTTAGAAGAATATCATTGTGTGCTAGGTGTAAGCAAAGGTTTCTTAAAAAGAACATAAAACACATAAAACAAATAAAAATATTGATCATTAAACATAAGAAAAATTAAAATCTTATGCTCATCAAAAAGCACCATTGGCTGGCTGTGGTGGCTCATACCTGTAATGCTAGCACTTTGGGAGGCTGAGGTGGGCAGATCACAAGGTCAGGAGTTTGAGACCAACCTAACCAACATGGTGAAACCCCGTCTCTACTAAAAATACAAAAAAATTAGGTGGGCGTGGTGGCCGATGCCTGTAATCCCAGCTACTGGGAAGGCTGAGGCAGGAGAATCGCTTGAACCTGGGAGGCGGAGGTTGCAGTGAGCTGAGATCGCACCACTCACTGAACTCCAGCCTGAGCGATAGAGAAGAAAAAAAAAAAAAAGAAAGATGAGCCAAACAGATAAAATTTTTGCCTTCTGGAATTTATATTTTAATGGAATAAATGTATGCCTACCCAAACTATTTATGTATAGTCTCTCAATGCGTTATTTTACAGGAGCAAATGAGAGATACTTTTGGAAACTATGTTCACTGCTCTCAAGCCAATAAATAATTAAGCTACACCCTCTAAGATATACATCAAGATTTCCAGACAGAAAACACTTATCAGGTGCCTACCACTTGCCCAATATCATTTAAGCGTTGTTTCATTATCAAGGGGCATGGGGACAGAAAAGGAATGGGAACAGACTCTAACCTCGCTGAGCGACTCCACCCGGATATCTGAGAACACAGTAGAGCTTAATGAAGTTGGAACCTACCTACACATCACGCAAAGGTTGCTAGCCTTTACCCTATATAATTCTCTTAAGTAAGCTGAAGAGTATATCGAGATCCTAAAATTATCTTGTTCTTGTAAGCAATGTTAAGGACATCTTGGTTTATCGAGCCCTTGGTAACTTCTGTCGAATAGACGGCACTGTCCTTGAAATAGTGTATATTCTATAGAAGAAAACACTTAGATAAGTAAACATGCCAATTCTAATAAGCTTCTTTTAAACACACAAGGAGAAAGAAAAGGTGTTATTTTGGGAACCTTGCTTGCAAACTTCTCAAGGACAGTGACTTAGTTTTAAACTGTTTTCTATTTGTTCAGTACCCTGACTAAAAGGTACCTTTCCCCTATTACTTTGTACAGAGTTACATAAAAATTGGATTCGAGATAAATATTAGTTCACCTGGTAAATGAATGATGGTCAGAAAACCATCATATAACTAGATATTTTAAAATACTTTCTACAGAGAAATAAATATCCATTTTCCAAAGGATCTTTTGATTTTGGTAAATGCTTGTCATCATTTCAAACTGAATACACTCAAAAACAGATGAGGATATCATGGTAAGGAAAAAACAAAATATAAAGAATAAAAAAGTAACTACTGTTGTTCAAAAAATTCATCATTTTGAAGATATTGTGAAAAGTAAATCATCTCAAGTTGGATGATATAGCAAATTTTTAATAGTAACTGTTCAAAAAGATGTAATTCCGTAGATTTGAGCGACTAAAAAATTCTGAGCATGGTTTCCGCATGAACATGAATGGGAGAGAGACATAAGTGGCTACAGACACCAACCAATCCCACTGTTATGTAAATTATATCTCAGTGATTTACTCACCTTCCAGTGTAAACCATTAATCTTACAAAAAAAAAAAAAAAAAAGAACATTGCTTGCTCAATGCTGCCATCATGCGGTTAACATACTCCACATGCAAGAGCATGGTCTTCCACTTTTCTTCCTCTTGTTCATAAATTATTTGACATAAACCTCCCTCTGATAAAGTTTTTTTAAAGTTGGATAAATAATACTGTGAGGATGGCTTTGTTTCTATGTGACCACACAAATAATGTCAGGAAGAATTTGAAGCAAAATATTGGGTATTTTTTCTTTGAATGAACTTCAAGTGCAGAAATTAGATTAATCATAATTCATGGGCTTGTGTGACACAACCTCAATATTGGTCCAAACACAATGCAGTTTAAATTAGTTTTTCATAATAAATTAGGCATATGCAAATTTACTACCCCAAACAAAAGTTATGGCCTTGATAATAATCTATATTAAACCTTACAGTCTTATAGTCTACCCAATTAGTCCATCCTCTGTCCTGCTCAAAACTGAGGTAAATTTCATCCTTAGTCCTGTGCTTGTCATTCTTTTGAGTCCTTTACTATGTAGTTTTATTGTATTTTTTTCTATTTATAATAGATTTGGGTTTTCAAAAAACAGCTCTATTGCAGAATATTTGAATATAATAGACTGTATACATTTAGAGTGTACAATTTGATAGACTTTGACATGTATATATACATATATATATATATTTGACATATATATATATATGTATAAAACCATAATCCTTTTAAAGTTTCTCAGTTTCTCCCAAAAAAAAGTATGCTGTATATTGAAAACTACAGGGGAATTGCTGAAAGAGTTCTCTTCTATTATTAGTCACCTGAAAGTTTCTCATCAGGAATTGATGATGAAATTTATGTAATACTTTATCTGTATCTATGGAAATGATTATGATTTTCATTTTTAGCTTGTTGATATGCTGAAATACATTGTTTATTGCTCTAATGTTAAATCATATTGGATTCCTGGAATAAAACACATTTGGTCATGATGAATTATTTTCTAAATTGTTGGATTTGATTTGTTACTGTTTTGTTAATATCTTTTGAATTTATGTTCATGAAGGATACTGCCTTGTAATTTTCCTTTCTTGTAATGTCTTTGCAAGGTTTGAGTATCAGAGTAATGGTGGCCTCATATAATGAATTAGAAAGTATTCCCTCCTCTTATCGCTATTCTTCCTTAAATATTTGGTAGATTTCACCTGGGATGCCATCTGGACATAGGGTTTTCATTGTGGAATGGATTCCAACTACAAAGTCAATTGCTTAACCGCTCTGAAGACATTTCTTTTTGAGTAACCTTTGGTAACGCGCATCTTTCAAGAAAGTTGTCCACTTCATCTAACTTGTTAAATTAATTGGCATAATGTTATTCAGAATATTTCCTTATTATCCTTTTAATATCTGTAGAATCTGCAGTGATGTTACTTCTCTAAGTCCTGGTATTGGTCATTTGTATCTATTCTTTTCCTTTACAGGTCCAGCTTTTGGTTTTGCTGATTTTATTTTCTATTTTACATTGCATTGATTTCTGCTCTGATCTTTATTATTTCTCTTTTTCATCTTTACATTGTGTTTAATTTGTCCTGGTTTTCCTATAATCTTAAAGTATAAGATGAGATTACTGATTTTGGAACTTTTTTCTTTTCTAAGATATGTGTTTACTGTTATGTGTTTCCCTTAAGTACTGCTTCAATAGTATCCCACAAACTTTGATGTGTTATGTTTTTGTAAAAAATTCAAAACAATTTCAAATTTTTTTCTTCTTCGACACAGGGGTTATTTAGAGGTATGCTATTTACTTTGCAAATACTTAGGGATTTTCTAGATATTTTCATTACTGATTTTAAATTTAATACCATTGTGGTCAGAGAACATGCTTTCTGTGACATGAATTCTCTTAAAATTGAGATTAGTTTTACAGCCTAGAATGTGGTATATACTGGTAAATATTCTACATTAACTTGAAGAAAGGGTATTATCTGCCATTTGGAAGAGTGCGTTCTACAAATTTTAATGATGTCAAATTGGTTGATATACTACAAGTATTCTACATCTTTACTGCTTTTCTGTCTACTTGTTTTCGCCATTACTGAGGTTTTGAAACATGGCAATAATTTTTATTTGATTATTTTTTCTTGCAATTATATTAGTTTATATTAGTTTTTGGTTCATATAATTTGAAGTTTTCTTATTAGGTATAAAAGATATTAAGATTGCTATTTACTTTTGATAAACCAACTCCTTAATGATTATGGAATGACCTCTTTATCCCTAGTAATATTTTCTGCTCTGAAACATGCTTTCATATTAAATAGCTATTCTAGCTTTCATTTGATTAGTGTTAGCATGGCATATATTTCCCACACTTTTGCTTTAACCTCCCTGTGTCCTTATAGTTATGGTGTAGTTTCATGTAAGTAACATACAGTTGGGACTTGATTTTTATCCAATTTAACAACCTCTGATGTTTAATTGTATTATTTGCATTACATTTTCTAGGACAAAATTTAACATCTTTGTTGTCTTTTCTCCATTGTTCTGTATTCCTTTAGATTAACTGAATAACTGTGATGATTCTACTTTTTCTCCTTTGTTGGCTTATTAGCTATAACTCTTTGTTGTGTTATTTTAATGGTTGCTCTCAATTTCATAGTATACATATTTAACTTATCACAGGCTACCTTTAAGCAATATTATGTCATTTCACATCTATTATATGAATCAAACAATAATATTACATTGTTTTTGGCTTTGGTTAAACATTAATTATCTTCTAAAATAATATGAGTGATAAGAAGAATATATTATAACATATATATATGCATGAATAACACATATTTACTCATGTAGTTACCACTTCCAGAGCTCTTCATTCCTTGGATAGATCCACATTTCTATCTAGTATCATTTCCTTCTAGGCAAAGGACTTCCTTTAATTTTTTTTTTTTTTTTTTTGAGTTGGAGTCTCACTTTGTTGCCCAGGCTGGAGTGCAGTGGTGTGATCTTGGCTCAGTGCAACCTCCAACTCCTGGTTTCAAGCAATTCTCCCACCTCAGACTCCTGAGTAGCTGGAATTACAGGCATGTGCCATGATGCCCAGCTGATTTTTGTATTTTTAGTGGATACGGGTTTCCCCATGTTAGCCAGGCTGGTCTCAAACTCCTGACCTCAAGTGATCCACCTGTCTCGACCTCACAAAGTGCCGGGATTATAGGCATGAGCCACAATACCCGGCCCTTTTAATATTTCTTATAGCATAGGTCTGTTAGTGAATAATTGTTTTTAGTTTTGAGCTCTCTTCCTCACATGTCTGATAAAAGGACTTTTGCCGTTGTTTTTGAACATATTTTCACTGGGTTCATAGAATTTGGGGCTTAACGGCTTTTTTTTTTATCCTTAATACTTAAATGTATTTTTCCATTGTCTTCTTGCTTACATTGTTTCTACCAAGAAATATTCTCTCATTATCCTCTTTGTTCATTTGTATGTAATGCCTCCCAACCCCCTTATTGCTTTTAAGATTTTTTTCTATCAGTGGTTTTGAATAATTTGATTATGGTGTTCTTTGGCATAGTTTTCTTCATGTTTCACGAGCTTGAGAGTTTGGTGAGCTTCTCTGATCTGTAAGTTTATAGGTTTTAAAAAATCTGAAACCCCAGTCATTTATAAAAGGGTATTTATTTCTTATTCATGTAAAGTCCAATAAGAATTCTACTGCCCTACTTCTTGTAATTTACAACCATCCGTAATACCCAGTTTCCAAACACAATGCAACAAAAACAGAGGTGAAGGAGGAGGGCACAACAGCTTTTAACCATCTCAGTCTGGAAATGGCTCAAAAAAAGTCTTTTCCTTTTACAATCTATTGGCCAGTAGTCACATGGCCTCAATCTAATCACAAAGAGAAGCCCCAAAATATAACAGGACGTGTAGGTATTTGGAGAACCTAAATTGTCTCTGTCACAGAAGAAACGAGGTTCCAAACAGAGAACAACAGAATGAAAACAACTTTGGGAGTATAGGCTGAAAAAGCCTCCCTGAAGCAATGACATTTATTCTAAGACCTAAAGGGTAGAAAGAACTCAGCCCTAGCATATTTGAAAGATAACCAATCTAGTTAAGAGGTCAGAGGTTAACACATTGTTCAAGTAATAATATACATTTTCCTAACATGGCCTCTATATAACAAATGCTATAGCTGTAGAAAACTTTCAAGGGTGAGGGCACAAGATCTTCACCAAATCTTGATCTGTTAAACTGTTTATGCGCTAATCTCCTAGATGTGGAAACATATGCAGAAGGATGAGACTTAATACACACAAAAAAGTGGCGCTGAGAATGTATAGGATTTACTCATTTCTTCAACAGCATTCACTAATTATCTAACAGATACAAGGTAGATTACATAGACAAAATGTTTTTTGCAATTCTCCCTATGTGGAATTATTCTGAACACTCAAGCACATAACTGGGGTTTCTCCCATAGAGAAAGGAAAAATAAATTATGAAACAAAGTCAAATTAAAATTTAGAAACCATCTTGAATTAAACAGAGTAAAACAGAAAAGAGTTCAGAATGATAAAAATATTCCCACTCTGGTCAATAATTTTAATAATAATCAGCATTCTGCATACATAAATTTGATAATTTCTCATGAAAAGTAATTATAGCAATATTTTTTTCTCCAAATGAAAAAATGAGTTTTATACAAATACGCATATCACCATGCTTACTAGTTAGGTCAATATCCACAGTTTTATGTCTACTAATTGCTCAAATATTTTATTTGTGTTAAATCTATGCAGTGAACTCAAACTCTTCTAATTCACCTTCTTTAGTTTTATCCTTTAATCATTCTCTACTTCCCTTACATAAACTGGAAGGAGCTAATCTTCAAAGGCTTCAAACTAGATAACTGAAGAGAACATTTGAAAAACTATTTCCGAAAAAGATAGATAAGATAAAGTTTACCTAATTGTGTTCCAGAAATAAATGAGAAGTAGACTTCTCAGAAAACAATTAAATACAAAGTGGGTAAGCAAGCATCTCTCTTGATGCTCTTCTTAAATTTCTGCTGTAGGACTGTGACTATGGTACAAAGGATGCTATACTTGATCTCCTGACAATGCTCTGATACTCACTCACTGAGTGAACTCACACAAGTTACTTAGTTCACTCTTTTTCCTTAACCATAAACCTCATATACAAATAGCACCTACTGGTAAGAACTGTTATGAGTATTAAATTATTTCTCATATATATAAAGCACTTTTGTACAGTGCTTGGCATTAGAAAATAGTAAATATTTACCATTCCTGACACTTGTAACAGTTGTCATGAAGTCACAGTTGTGAAATACCCTATTAAAATTTCATTGGGTTACTAATCGTTTTTCAGGCTTAGATCTAAATGTTTTCACACAGTTCATATAATTTAAACCCTCTTAAATCAAATTCATCCTGCACCAAATCTTACTCTATGGCAAGTGGTTTTGAATAATCTGATTCCAATGTGCTTCAACTTTATGAATACTATAATTTCCTTTTTATTACTCTAGTGTGAAAAGGATGCCACTGGTTCCTAGTTTTAAAAGACCATTATTCTAATTTACTTTCTCTATATAAAGATCCATACTCCAAAAACTTTCATTTTTAGTATGATATCAGTTTAATACATGTAACTCAATACAATCTAAAAACAATAAAATGCCTACCTAGAAGAAAAAAAGAATATAACATAAATAACAGACCTCTTTCTCACCTCAACAAAGTAATCACTTATTGATAAGAATCTACGCACAGTCAGGACAGGAGTAGAAAAGCATCTGCATTTTGTCATTTTTATTTCTCCTTAGCTTTAGGACCAGCTACAGAACAAACAGCCAGACTGTGTACTCTTATATCCCAAGTGTTTCAAATCCTGAACAAAGTTGCACAGCTTCTGAACATAAACCAGGGCTTAGCTTGTGACAGGCCCAGTACCGTTAAACAGGACAGAATTTTATCTCATTTCTTTGCTTTCTGCCCAAATGAGATGGAAATTCTTTGCACATTCAGTTTAATCCTTATGCAAACCTGTCTTCAAACATTAGAATTATAATTCTAACTTGGAATTTCTTTTATTCAAGACATTGCTCTAATTGTGAGAAATAATCTCAGATTTCTAATCATGAAATAATTTAAAATACATATTTACTAACCAAATTATAGACAATAATTTTATATTAGTAAAGTTGAAGGTATAGTCAACGAGACTCATTTTTTCATTTGCTTATTGTTTAATTTGTTCATTATAATAATCTTATAAGATATACATAGGAGAGGCTATATTCATCTACTTCTATATAGCCAGCCTACCAAAATAACTCATGAGTTCCACTTATTCTGTAAAATGTGAAGGCTGATGCTGGACATACCAGAGAATAGTTAAAAAAGTATTCCTAATCCTACCAGTTGAGTTTCATAACCAAGAGACAATTTTTGTATTTCCCAGCCTGTCTTTGCCAGTTTTTTTATAGTAAATTATATAATATAGGTTATAAATAAATGGCAATGGAGTGCAAAAGGGAACAGTTCTTATTTGTAAGAAAACTAAGCTGAATGATCTAGAAAGACTCTCAAGAACTAAAAAGAATTAGCATGACTTAGACAATAGCAAGGCGACTTTGAAGAGTGGGAGGCATTTTGAAAATCTAGATGAATTTTCACTGTTTCACCTCAACCTGAAAATTACAGGGAGTGAATCATAAGTATTACTGTCAGAAAATGATGCAGAAGTCCAATCAGTGGGCTCCAAAAAGCTTTGAATCTATATTAAAGACTGATGAATTAATATTTAAATTCTTTATGATATAATACAATGTTTAAGGTACATATGCATTGTTTTACAATTTCCTACTTTAACCAGCTTTTTCTATTAACTAAAAACTATGAGTGTTCCCAATATGTAGTATAAAATGTCAATTTTCAATTCTCTTTTTATGAGTAAAATAAGACTCATAAATGCCAGATATAGGTGATGGGGAGGAAGTCAGCAAATCACACTGCTATGTGTGTACCTATGCAACAATCTTGCATGTTCTTCACATGTACCCCAAAACCTAAAATGCAATTTAAAAAATAAATAAAGTGACCATTGGAAAAAAAAAAAGACTCATCAAAGTTAAGTAACAGTCAATTACAAAGCCAGATTATAAATTCAGACTGTATATATATCCATATTTGAATTGTATCTTCTGCTAGCAAAAATGTACCACAGCGTAATTACTAAAATAAACTATAGGCTACGTTGAAAGGAATAGTATATTTAATATGTCTTTAATCTGATTGCTATCATTTTTAAACCTTACCAAAAAGAAATTGTGAATAAAAATAGGAATATCATTATTGAGCAAGGTAAAACCATAAAAAATATAGGTTACAAGTGTGGGAACAAAGAAACCAGATGATCAGCAACTTGGTGGTTACAAGTGATAGGAACCTGTATGTGAATGTTTGAAATATATGTGCTTATGTTATGCCTTACTGTATTCTGAGAGACAGTGTAACAGCAAGGAGTTCAAAAGGCAGGCTCTGAAATCAGATGACCTGGGTTTGGGTCTTGGCTCTACCATTTACTAATAGGTAATACTGGTCAATTCACTTAACCTCCCTCTGTCTCAGTCTCCTCATCTATAAAATGAAGAAGATAATTCTTACCATATAAGGGTGTTTGTAGGATTCAATAAAATAATCCACGTAAAGGAGTGCCTGCCACACAGTAAGCACACATTACTCACCAGCTAACACTGATGTGCCAGTGAGGGTACTAATCTAATAGGTAACAGCATTCTTGGCATAGGGGCCAGTCTGCCCAGATTCGAATCCCAGCTCAGTTACTTAGCAGCTCTGTGAACTTGGGAGAAGTTACCCTCTTCGTGTCTCAAATTTCTCATCAGTAAAAAATACTCGAGCTTCATAGGATTATTGTGAGAATCCAATGGGTTGATAAATATAAAGTGCCATTCGTAATATAAATGGCATATAAAGTGCTGTAATATAATCAATGTTAGCCACAATTTTGGCATTATTGGCTTTTTGGCTACATAGAAAACTGCCCTTTCTCAGAATATCCAGATTTTTAAAAATCACCATGGTCACTTTAGCTCTCTGCATCTCACTCTGTTTGAGACACTCAAACAATCTAGTCTCTAGAGCAGGACTCAAGCAATTTAGTATTTAAAACAGATAAATCACCAATGCCAGCTAGCAGTGAGCTGCTACTAAATTCACCAAATGAGGAATGGTGCTCAAAAGGGGTACAATTTATACAAATATAAATTCATTAAGACAAACAATCTAATGTAGTTTGAAATCTGTGACAAACTAAATATAGTGTAGTTTGAAAACTATGACTATTTTAAACAGTTTTAAACTAACAAACAAAAATTGTATATATGTGTGGTGTACAATATGTTTTGATATACGTATGCATTATGAAATAGATAAGTCAATCTAATTAACATATCTAATACATCAGATATGTATTTTCATAGTGAGAACATTTAAATCACCTTTTCAGCAATTTGCAAGTATACAGTATGTTGTTGCTAACTAAGTTACCACGTTGTACAATAGATCTCCAAAACTTATTCCTGTGTAACTAAAATTTTGTATCCTTTAACCAACATCTCCACAATCCCCTCCCCAGTCCTCAGTCCCTGGTAGCCACCATTTACTCTATGTTTCCATGAGCTTACTTTTTAAAATTCTATAGGTAAGACCATGCAGGTTTTTCTCTTTGTGTCTGGCTCATTCTACTTAGTATAATATACTTCAGGTTCCATATTATAGCAAATGACAGGATTTCATTATTTTAAAAAGCTGATTTTTATTTCATTGTGTATATACAACAGTTACTTTATCCATTCAGCCACCAATAGACACTAAAGTTGATTATGTATCTTAAAATAATGCTACAATGAACATAAGAGTGAAATATCTCTTTAACATATTGATAACATGTCACTTGGATATATATACAGAAATTGAAATTTTAGATCATATGGTGTTCTATTTTTAATTTTTTGAGGAACTGTCATGCTGTTTTCTAAAATAGCTGTACCAATTTACACTCTAAACCGCAGTGAGCAGAGGTTCCTTTTCTCTACATCCTCAGCACTTACCTTATTTTTTTGATAACAGCCATCCTAACAGGTGTGAGGTGATATCTCCTTGTGATTTTAATTTGCATTTCCCTGATAATTACTAATGTTGATCATTTTCACATACCTGTTGGCCATTTGTATGTCTTCTTTTAAGAAATGTTTTTTTCAGGTTACTTTGTGTAGAATGGGCATTTTAAGAATTAATATTGTGATATGTTTATATAGCTATTAAAATACCAAGTGGAGAAAACTTCAAAAACTGCAAACTATAAAAAGATTGCTCGATAAATACAGTACCAAAAAGAGATTCATTTTGCATTAGTCAAACAATTGAGAAACACTGTTAAAATTTTTTGGACAGATTTGTGATGTTAATAAACTCCTGATCTTCTCTAGACCTCATTTTCCTATGATATAAGCGTGTCACATGTGTTGTACTGTTTTTTTTTTTAGTTTTAAATGTAAGTGATACTATCACTATACTAACTTTAACATCATTAATCTAAGCATTATCTGTCAGAGCATTTTTCTCAGGAGGAAACTGTGATAGCTTCTAAGATTCTTATCAACTTGATGATTTTTGTCAGTGACGCTATACTGGAGGAAAAGAATTAGAAGTATTAATTTTTGATATAATTTAAACAGCACAAAAGCTATCACATATGCTAAGATATTACATTATATTGTTAGATAAAGAAAAATATGAATACCATATAAAGATCCTATATAATAGCATTATATAGCTTTACATTTTGCATATCACATGATTGTTAATCAAAGCTTCCAGAACTCAAAACTACAAAACTACTATAACCTATACTATCCCTGCAGTCCTCATTTTGCACAATTTAAATATGCACAAATTACAGAACCACAGTTTAATGAAATAATACTAGTCCTCCAACAACACAGTTCAAATTCGTAGTAATTATACAAGAGCTGCTAGCTCTTTAGTCCACAAATCACTAAAAATAACAGATGAGATGATGATCCGAGACCAAGCATACACTTCTTTCAAATGATTGGTTACTGCACATTTATCTTCAAACACAGACAGCAAAGTGTGTTTTCTCCATGTCCCCCAGAGATAAACCCACATGATATTTTACAAAAGTGGATAACAGACAGAGGGGATTAGCCTTTAAAAATAAAAGTATAGCAAAGAAACAAAATATGATAATGCTGGGATGGAAACTGGATGTGGGTAGAAGATCTGAAAATGGTAACAGCAAACAAAGACAAGAGAAACCTAGGCCTGCATGAAGTCAAGGTAAGAACGATGTTGAAAAGTCTGACGAACATAAAAAACAAAGTCATTTCAATAGGATTCTAATTTAATGTAAATTGAGTTGTAGGAGAAATAGCTGACCATAGAATGTTGACATTGAATCCTTTGGAGAGATGGTTACACAGCCAGAGGAACTTAATGAAGGTGAACTCATCACAAAAACGAGGAAAGTGATAGGAACAAAAAAGACGACAATGTCTCAGAGGAAGTGATACCAACATGTAACTTCACATTGAAGTTTCTTTAAATGTTAAGGAACTCTCAGAGAAATTACACAACATTGAAAGTACAACAGACAAAATACTGGGAGCTAATCTAAACTTTGAAAGGAATATAACAGTTCAATTCACCAAAGCATAGAAAAGATGCTCGTTCCATCTGATGTTAGAGAATTAGAAGGCAAACACTGCTCTAACTACTTTGACAAGTTTACACAAAGAAATCATACACTTTATATCTCAATGTTTCTAATTTCTAAATTACAGTGTACTAAAAAACATTACTTTAGTTTTACTAATTATTCATTTCCCTATACATTTATGAACCACAATCTCTGTTTGAGACACTCAAACAGTAGGAAAGATTTTAAAGCTTTGATAAAAAGTTTTAAAGGCCACAGAAAAATTGTTATTTTTACCTTTGATTATTAAGATCACATTACCTGGTTTCCTCTTATATCATCATTTTCAGGGTCCCACACTACTGTGCAAAGTAAGGAATGCATGTATTGCCAATACCTAAATTTTAGTTTCACAGATTTTGTCAATGTAAGCACAAATCATTCAGAAACCACTATTACACTTATTACTAGTTTAATAGTTAGTCCCCTTCTGAATGTGTTTTATAAATTACTTATAGTATCATGATATGATGTTGAAAGATGCCCTCTGTTTCTCTTTTAACAAAACTGGATATAGAGAAGAACATTATGTACCTGGCAGTGGTAACTGAACTAATATACCACTGACTCTTCGGTCCATATTCAATTGATCAGTTATGTCCAAAAGTTCTTCCTGAGAAACATCCTTAGGTTTTAGAATGAGCTCACTACAAATACCTAGAAGAAAAACAGGCAGAGAAGGTCACTTGACTAACTAAATCTGGTTTTTCATCAATAGTGTCTGACACAGTGTGGGACTGTTCCTACTGGAATGAAAGGTTCTGATGTTCAATGCATCATCGGGAAGGATTTCTCCAATAATACAAGTGTTTTCTCTTGGTTCACATGCATACTTTGGCCTGGAATGCCAGGTGACAACTTGCACTTATTTGAGATAAGCTACTATTAGTAGATTAGAAGAGAATAAAAATATCACTACCACGCAACTATTAGGCCAAGTTTAACAGAGTGAACAATCCGGGTTTATTATTTGATTAAATCAAATATAATGAAAGCAAGGCTTTTAGATGTAAAATATTCTTTGCGTTTCTTCCCATAGAATATAAAACACACTGAATTAACCCTATAAAAATTTTGAAGAAACATCAAATGAAATTAACATAAGCTTTACTAACTGAATAATCTTTAATAATAATACATGTAATTCAAATGGTACATATTTGATAATTATCATTCATAATTATCACAGTTCGAAGTAAAAACAGAAAACATATTTAGTAGCAGTTACAACTAAAACACATACCCACCTACAGCAGAGGCAGCTCTTATCTTATTCCTGACGTATGTATGGCTTGCTGGATTATCTCCCACTAAAATTATACTGAGGTGAGGCCTTCTGTTTCCAAGGGAAATCCATGATTCCACGCCTTGCTTTATTTCTTTCTGGATATGCTTAGCCATTTCGGTTCCTGATATAACAATGGCTTCATGTCTGTGGAAAGCAAAACAATAAATATAAAACTAAAAAGAAAATTAAAAATACTCAACTGCATAAATTTAAGGTACAAAAATGAACAAAACAACCATCATTTTCCAAGCACCACAAATTTGATTTTTTTTTCAATTAATGTGACACCTACTCTTCAGGTTTATAAATATTTTATACTTTTGTGAAGGATTTCAACTCTGTTATTTAGTTCTACAATATACCCTATCTGCTATAGAATAAATGTGTATGTCTCTTCAAACTTCATATGTTGAAATCCTAACCCCAAATGATACGATATTAGAAGGTGAGTCCTTTGGGAGGTGATGCCCTCCTAAGTGGTGTTACTGTCCTTTTAAGAAACTCCAGAAATCTTCCACATGCCTTCTGCCATGTGAGGACATAGCATGAAGACAGCTATCTATTAACCAAAAAGCAGGCCCACACCAGACACTGAACCTTCTGGTGTATTGATATTGGACTTCCCAGGCTACAGAACAATAAGTAAATTTTTGCTTTTTTTATAAGCCAACCAGTCTCTGATGCTCTGTTACAGCAGCTCAAATAGA
This sequence comes from Cacajao melanocephalus, assembly GCA_963573385.1. NCBI lineage: Eukaryota > Metazoa > Chordata > Mammalia > Primates > Pitheciidae > Cacajao > Cacajao melanocephalus. The sequence continues at coordinate 28,705 of CAUYLG010028180.1, forward strand.
CTAAGACGCTATCTACAGTGCATGTTTCTTCACAATTTCCACTTATGTATTTTATATATATAACATATATATTATACACACATATGCATACATATGCATATACATAGACACATACATATATTCATATAAATTATCAAACTACATACTCAAGATCTAGACTATATTATTGCCTAAATTTAAAGTTCTGCCATTTTTTCTAAAAAGGCAGATCAGCACAGCCTATTTAAAACTGGCAACCGTCTTGAAGACTGGGCTCCGTTGTGTATCACATGGCCCCACAGTCTTGTGACCCTAAGCAAAATCGGTTCGTTTTTGGTTAGCATATCCTGTACAAGACCCTGAAGTCATGAGCTTCATACTGAGGGAATGTATTCTCTCCCCGGGTCCACAAGGGGGCGAAGTTTCAAGGGCAAGAACTTCCCAGCCTACCTCCCCGCTTCTCCATCTGGGAGATTAGAGGTCTTTGTTTGACTTTTGGGTAGACTGCCCGGAAACAGACATCAATCATTCCAGCAGAAGTTTGAAGGAAATCTTCTCATAGGACAAAAAATTTGAATGGGGCGGGAGTAACTCCCAGGTTAAATTCCCCTGCTCTTAGCCTACAGGGACTCCATCTTTCTGGATCGCCTCTCAGTGTGAGAGTTGTTTTTCACTTCTCTCTCTCTCCCTCTCACTCCTCTCCTCTCTCTCTCCCTAAAATAAATCACTTTTCTATGAAACTTTTTGGGTCTGATATTTACTCCAAGGAGCTCATCGTCGCCGACAGGGTCCACTCCCCCATTCTTGAGCAAGTGTGAGACCCAAGGACCTCAGGCACACCTAATCAGGGAGGGAATAGGGCCGTTGTCCCTCCAGTAACAGTGTCTTCTTCGGTAACAATACTACACAGCTCTTTAACTTACTCAAAGAAAAATATTATTCCATGGCCCCAGGCCAACTCCCTGACAACAGTGAATCTTGCCATGCTTGTCACTGATTATGGTGGGGATCAGGTCAGTAAACAGATAGTTTAGTTGCTCCCCAATGCCATGGTGTCATTGCTAATGGAAAAGATTTGCATTTGCTTCCTGACAGTTTATAAGTATTTACTTCCTGGCAGTTTATAGGTATTTCGGAAGGTAAGAAGTGCTGTATTTTGATAGATGACATAAACTATGTCTGGAAAGGCACAAAGAAATACTTTCTAGAAGGCCTTTCTACTCTCTATGACTTCACACTTAAAAATGGTCAATTATGTTGCTCTTACTGTGTGTTTATTTTTTTAAAGGTATCTGATAAAGCAGAAGGTGGTCCCTTCTTCCTTCTGCCCCTGTCCTATTGAAAGGCCTGGTGAAAAAATGATTACTATAAAAAGCATCAAATGTAGGTTAATAAATATTAGGAGGAAGAGGAAAATGAGAAAGAGTAAGCAGAGGAGAAAGAGGAGGAGGAAAGGAAGTCCTTATAAACCTTAATTCTTTGTATTACCTGTACACTTTTAATTTTCTAATGAGGGTGGGTGCCATAAATATCAGACAACACACAAAATGCAAATTTTCCAAATAAGTCAATTGCTCTATCTAGTAGGTTTGTGGACATATAGGTAGAACCAGATCAAAAATACACCATTGTAGTGTGGCACCAGTTGTCCATAGCATTTATCTCAGTTCATGCAATTTTGATGTAAACAATGTTCTGCTAAGAAGCAATTCCAAATGTGGTCTATGGATATCCACATCAAAAACTGCCCGAACTTGCAGACTCCCAGACCCCACAACCACATCTACAATTCAGAATTCCTGGGGGTTGGGGGGGCAGGTGGCTAAAACCTGGAAATCTGCATGTCTAATAATTTTCTATAGGTGATTCTTGTGTATGACCATGTCTGAAAAACACTTTAATTGAACACAAAAGTGTATTCTAGTAACAATCATAATTTATGAGTAAATGAGCAAATTGGTTAGACAATACACTCAGAACTAGACATTCTAAGTGAACTCTACTTTTGATTCTAATTGTGTCTACTATTCATTAAAATTTTAGTAGCTTTCATGACATTAAATGTCATGATGGATTCAATATATTAATCTTGTTCTGCTGTCTTATTTCTGTAATAAGATTTATTCAGCATAATTGTTATATAAAAACTGGACATATTTAAAGTATACAATTTGATACATTTTAATATTTGTATATACCTAAGAAACCATCACTACACTCAAGACAACGAACATTTCTATTATTCCCAAAACTTTCCAGGTGCACCTTTAAAATTTCGCCAGTCCACCTGTGTCTGCCAGATTCCACTCCTCCACTGACCATTCCAGGCAACCATTTGCTATATATTAGTCTGTATCATCAAGACTTTTATAAAAATTGAATCAACAGTACATGCTCTTTTTTAGCCAGCTACTTCCACTCAGCATAATTACTTTTAAATTAATTCATGTTGTTGCATGTTTGAATGGTTCATTTCTTTCTGATTGCTGAGTAGTGTTACACTGTATGGATATACCAATATTTGTTTATTCATTCAATTTTAATTATTAACAGATATTTGGGTTCTTTCCAGTTTTTGATCATAAAAAATACAGCTGTTACAAACATGTTTTATACATATGTGCTTTAATATATTTTGGGGGTGTGGGAGACAGAGTCTCACTCTCTCACCCAGGTTGGAGTTCAGTGACAGGATCTCTGCTCACTGCAATCTCCGCCTCCTGAGTTCAAGTGATTATCATGCTTCAGCCTCCCGAGTAGCTGCTATTACAGGCATATGCCACCATGCCTGGTTAATTCTTGTATATTTAGTAGAGACAAAGTTTTGCCATGTTAGCCAGGCTGGTCTCGAACTCCTGGCCGCAAGTGATCTGCCCCTCTCAGACTCCCAAAATGCTGGGATTACATGGGTGAGCCACTACTCCTGGCTGCTTTAATTTCTTTTGAGCAAATATCTCAAAGTTGAATGGTTAGGTCATATTGTAAGTGTATGTTTAAATATGTTAAAAACTCTTAGGCCATTTTACAAAGACACTGTACTGCTTTGCATTCCTTCACACAGTATATCAGCTCTGGTTGCTCTGTATACTTGTCATCACTTGGGATGGTCAGATTTTAAAACTTTTGACATTTTAGTGGACATATGGTGGTATGTCATTGTGCTTTAAATTTGCATTCCCTTAATGAATACTGATGTTTTACATCTTTTCATATGCTTATTTACCATCTGCAATCTTCTTTGGTGAATTAAATAATTAAAGCTTTTGCCCATTATTTAGTATATTGTTTCCTATTTTGAATTGTTAAAGTTCTTTGTATAACCTATATTCAAGTCCTTTATCAGATATGGGATTTGAAATAGTGTCTCCCAGTCTGTGCTTTGCCTTTTCATTCTCTTGTGTTTTTAGAACAGTTAATTTTAATGTGCTCCAATTTATTAATTTTTCCTTTTATGGACCCTGTTTTCATTGTATAAAAGAAATCTTTGCCTAACTCAAGGTGACAAAGGTTTTCTCCAGTGTTTTCTTCTAGATGTTTTATGGGTCCAAGTTATACATTCAGTTGTATGATTGATGTCTATTTTTAGTTTGGTGAGAATTTGTATGAGGGTATTGCCAAATGTTGTTTATGTCTATTGAAATGATCATAAGGTTTCCTCGGACGTTAGTCTGTTAATATGGTAACTGATTAATTTTCAAATGTTATACCAACCTTGCATTCCTGGTATACATTCCAGTTGGTCATTATGTACATATCCTTTCCAGAAATTGTGGATTTCATCGGAAATTGTGTTAAAATTGTTGCATCTATGTGCATAAGAGGTGTTTGTAGTTTTTTTTTCTTACAATGTTATCATGTAGCTTTGATACCAGGATGATGCTGGCTTCAAAGAATGAGTTAGGAAGAATGCTATCCTCTTCAAATTTCCAGAAGAGTGTGTAAAGAATTGGCATTTTTTCTTTCTTAAATGTTTGGTAGGATTCACCCATGAAGCTATCTGATTCTGGAGTTTTCTTTTTGGGAAAGTTTAAACCTACAAACTTAAATTCCTTAATATAGAGAGCTATTCAGGTTATCTATTATTTCCTGAGTGATTTTTTACAGTTTGTGCTTTGTACCTTCCAATAATTTGTATATAACTATAACAAATCAAGTTAAAATAAAATATAACTTTTAAGGTTTTTATTTTTCAAAGGAAAGTAACAAACTCTTTTCACTGTTTCCTATGAATTTCTGGTGAGGATGTTTTATGAATTCACTTAAGTAGCCTTTTGGCACTAAGATAAAAAGGACCTTGTATATTAGCAAATATTATTAACTGCAGATACACAACATATTCCACCACCACTCATTTATAAGTAGTAGCAAAAAAAAACTTTCCATAAATCAATTTATGTCAGCAATATTTTCTTAGGGTAGAACATTATTATAGAAGCAGATTTATCTGTTTAAAAAAAAACTAGAATTCACCTAACACAGTAAGCAATATATATTTTATTTTAAAATATAACAACATCTGAACTTTGTCTTGCATTTTATAATATATGAGTAGCGATGCTATTGCTGATATATTATTGACTGATTCACTCACTATTAAACACAATAGTTTGTTCACATGCCACTGTGAAGCTAGCAATCACTGACTATAATTCAGGCTAATTATGACCTAGATAGTACAAACCTGTGTGACCTGGAGAGTGTCAGAGAAGACCAATAGCATAAACTGATTCCCAGATTTCAAGTAGACAAACTGTATACAGATTAAATTTAACTGTACCATGTATACTCAGGTCTAAGACTCTTCAGGGTTTACCTCAAATTATAGCACTGAGGTGCTAAGTTGGCTTGCTAACTAATTATAGCAGTGATACACCCTGGCTAGCTGGTGTTTATTGATAAATTAGGAATTAGGTCTCTGAGCATTTACAGTAGCAACTGGCGCCTCCAACTGACTCGCTCAGTCACTGTAGAGACTCAGCAAGCCTAGCTCCATAGGAGTCACTACAAGAGGCAAAATGAAGCAACCTGAAATTAATGCAGGTTCAATGGGAGAGTGCCTGTATTGGTCCACGTGCTAGAAGAACTGGTCAACTCACACATTCTCATTACTTTAGCGCATAAACGAGATTTTTGAACATGAAAATTGTTGAAAAGCTAAAAAGGTTAAGTAGCAGCAACAACCCAAATGTTCAGCCACTGAATAACACAGCTCCTAAAATTCTTCTCTTGCTTGTCTTGATCTCCTCTAATGCATTTTCCATATGCAGCCAGAGTAATTGTTGTTTAATTATGTCACCTCCAAGGTTAAAACTCCCCACCACATGCTTATTGTTTATTAACTTAATAAATACATATTGAAAGTCTCCTATATGCGTAGAACTATTTTAGGCAATGGGGATATAAATAATAGGGCACAAAACAATTGCCTACTTTTATGGAAACTATATTCTAATAGAAGATATAAGCAAATTGAAAAACAGCAAGTATTTAATATATCATGTGTGACATGAAGCAGAGAAAGGACTTATCTGAAAGCCAGAATTACAGAATTATTTTATATAGGTGGGTTAAGGTATCACTTCTCTGATAAATCAGTTGACATGTGAGCAAAAATGAAGGAAATCAAATAAATCATGTAGATTTCTGGGAGAAAAGCATTCTAGGCCAAGGGAAGCGAACACCAAGTATGGAGGCCTTTAGCAAGGAGCATACCTGAAATCTTTGAGGAATAGCAAGAGGCCAATGGCTGCAGTGAAGACCAAGTGAACCAGGATAAGACATGAAGTCAGAGAAGTAGTGGGACATCAGATTATATAAGGTCCTGCAGGCCTTTGAAAGGATGCTGGCTTTTACTGTGAGTGAGATAGAAAGCCCTTTAAAGATTCTGACATGACTTTCGTTTTTAAAGTAACTGGTGAAAATATGGAGGATAGACTCTGTGAGACCAAGAGTAGAAGTGGAGACTCCAGCTAAAAAGCTAGTGTAGTATAACAGGCAACAGACAATGGGGAGTTAGTCAACAGGGTAGCAGTGGAGGTGCTAAGTAGTCTGATTCTGAATCTATTTTGAGAGTGAAACCATTGAGATTTACTGAGATTGGGTGTAGGATATGGAGGAAAAAAAAAGACATTAGGCAAACACAACTCCAAAAGTTTTGAACTGAGAAACTGGGAGAATAATCTTAACTAAAATCCAAATTCTCCACGGCTTACAAACTTCTGCATGAGCTACTTTAGCCTCACTGCTAAGCGACACTGTCATCAGTGAGTCCCACAGTACACACCAGTCGTATTTTAATTCATGAACTGCACCATGTTCTCTCTGGGCCTTCACATACAATATTCCCTCTGCCTGAAACACTCCTCCTTCTCTTTCTCACCTCTCCAACTATGTTGCCATGTCTGTCTCACACATTCCTGAAGTCTCAGCTTGTGAACCACTCTGAGAAATGTTTTCTGACCCCTGTACCCTGGGACTCTGCTATGAACTCCCACAGTACCGTTTTTATCCTTTTGTAGTATTTTGAATCACTGATATTGTTTAGTTGTCTGTGTTCTCTGGTTAGACAGTCTGCAGCTCTCCATCTGTTTTATGGTCAATTATTGTTACTTTATTTTGCTCCTTTTGTGGTGTCACGTTTCCCTAATGATTCATAATTCTTATGGCCTTTCATTGGTGTCTATCACTTGAAGAAGTAGGCACCTATTCCAGTCCTTATAAACTGGCTTCAGTAGGGAAAGCCCTTCACCAGTCAGCCTGTCTAGAGATTCTTGATGAGCCATCCGGCATGGTCCATGGATGGGCTTGCTGTTAGAGCCTTTGGATTGGTTGCAGATGGTGGGCCTAATACCTCAACTCACAAGGGCTAATCTGGTGCTTGGGTAATTAGGGGTAGGCTGTCAACTGGGTATGTATGAGCAGGCCTGGATCCTGGGCCTGCAAATATAGACCTGAAGCCCAGGTTCATGGGGCCATCCTGGCACTAGGGCAGGCCTTGAGTCTGAGTCCATGGGGACCAGCCTGGCACTAGAATGGGCCTGGTTCCAAGTCTGTGGGGACTGGGCTGGCATAGGGTCCCCTGGAATGGGCCCGGTGTTTAAATCTGCAGGGGCAAGCCTGGTACCTGAACCATAAGGTTGGGTCAAGAGCTTGGGTCCCTGGGGATAGGCTTGGACCTGAATTCATGGAGGCTGACCTGGTACTGGGGCAGGTTTAGAGTGTGGGTCCATGAGTTTGTACCTGATGCCTAAGTCTGCAGAAGCTAAACTGGAATCTTTGGGTGCTGCCCTAGCATTAGTACAGACCTAGAGCCTAGGTCTACAAGGATTGGCCTACACACTGTGTCTGTGGGGGCTGGCTTGGCACTGGGAGGGGCAACACTGTTGCATGTTTTTCAAAAGTTGTTGGAAATTATTAATCAACATATTCAGCAAGTAGACCAAATGGGGGCAGAGGCACATTCAGATTTAAAGTTTTTAGTGAACTGTCATCAGTGAAACCAAAGCTTACAAATAGAAACGTTACCTCTTCAAAAGGAAGGGAAGAAGGGAACTAATTTAAAAAATGATAGCTCAAACAATGCACAGGTAATTTTGATTTCTGCCCTTATAAGAGACACAGAGACACACATACACACAGAAGGGAAGTGAAATCACAGAGGGAAGACAACCATGTGACAACAGAGGCAAAGACTGGAGCTATGCAGCTACAAACTCCTTAGGAACATCAAGTACTGCTGGCAATAACCAGAAGCTAGTCGACAGAGCATGGGCCTATAGTTACTTTGATTTCGGACTTCTAGCCTCCAGAAGTGTGAAAACAGATTTCTGCTGTTTCAAGCCACCTAGTTTGTGGAACTTTGTATACAGCAGAAATAGTAAATAAATACATCTATAATCACAATTTTAAATAGGCCAATTTCTGAGAAGACTCTTTCGATGGAGCTCATATTTTTTGTTGAATAAAATTTCATTGAATAATTACTGTTTTGTAACATAATGGAATATAACTGAGAAAAACTTTAATGTTCCCATATCTATATTTGGCAAACTATTTTTAAAATCATACACAAAAACCACTTATTTGATGACTTTTATCTAAGTATTCATCAAAGAAAAGTACTTTGAAAAGATACACAAAGATAGCACCTGCGAAAATATTTAGACTAAAATATCTTCCCATTTCAATGTGAAAAAAAGAATTAAGAATATTCCATTTAGCAGAGTTTACATGGTGCTTCAGCATCTACAGAGACAGTATCTTTAAAACTAAAATAATGATTGTCTAAAGCAAAGATTCAATTTGGAACTGTTAAGAAAGTTGCAGAAAATTTAATTTCAAAATTAAGCATAAGGGCTGGGTGTGGTAGCTCACGCCTGTAATCTCAGTACTTTGGGAGGCTGAGGTGAATGGATCACAAGGTCAGCAGTTCAAGACCAGCCTCACCAAAATAGTGAAACCCTGTCTCTACTAAAAATACAAAAATTAGCCAGGCATAGTGGCACATGCCTGTAGTCCCAGCTACTCAGGAGGCTGAGGCAGGAGAATGGCTTGAACCTGGGAGGCAGAGGTTGCAGCGAGCCAAGATCGCGCCACTGCACTCCAGCCTGGGCGACAAGAGTAAGACTCCATCTCAAAAAAAAAAAAAAATTAAGCATAAGATCTTATTAACTTTTTTCAGAAAATAATCAGTATCAAGGTGTTAAAAGATAAAGCTAAGAAGCTGATTCAAGTATGTGAATATGCGCCAAGAATAATTATTCATGCTGAATATTCATGTAATACAAATTTTTATTTTGTTTTAACATATAAGGATATAAATTATCTTTAAAAACGTTAATTTTGAAAATGGTTTGAATGAAACTTTATAGGTTCACTAATATATTTGTAAGCCAATAAATATTCCAAATATATAATTTTCATTACATTCATGCCCCTTTTTACTCTAAAACATGTGCTAGTTTGGTCAAAAAAATTATAAAGTCACCTTGCCATTAATGTTTATCAAAAATGAAATCCATTTGACTCCTTAGATATTGTTTACATGATGTGCCCTGTCATTACTTGTTCAGGTGATGTTTTCCACAAAGTCTAACCTTCCTCCAGAGAAGGCAGGAAAAGGAGCGCTCCCTTCCAATAGCCTATTTCTGGGCTAGCCACTAAATGTGGCTTCATTGGGAAGCACAAATTAAAGAAGGGAGGTGGTGGCTCGTGAGTAGCAGGGCAGCACTATGAAGTATAAATTACTCACCTGAAATCAGAAGTCCTGAGCATCAGAGCTCTGGGTCACCATTAGTAGCAATTATAAAGTTAGGCAAGTCACTTAGCTGCTCTCAAAGGCATGATATTTCTTCATCTATATAATAGGAATACTCTTTTGTTAACCTCACATTACATAAGAGAATCTGGCTAAAAGTTCATTGGCTGGTTTGTAAAAGTGGCTCTCTCTCCTAGTTTCTAAATGACAGATGAAGACATATTCAGATAACCAGGAGCATTATAAGAGCAGAAAATCTTTAGTACTTAAGTGCTCTTTCCATGGGCTTGTTTACCTGTACTTCCAGAAAATAAACTAGCCACCTTAATCTATGCTTACTAGAACCAAATGTATTTAACAAAGTAGAGCAAAGTAACAAGGAGGGGGGATTATTACCATGTATCAAAGTACTCCTCCACAAAATAGTAATGTAACAACAAATAAAACCTAGTCAAGATCAATAGTTTAATTTGCATACTTCACAAATCTACATCTTAGTTTCAATCTCATCTTTATTCACAACTTCAACGAGAGCTGAATGAACCATTTTGGGCTCTATAAAGATGAAAAATCCTATTATGATGATTAACAATTCCAAGATCTCCCCAGACCCTAACATACAGTTTAATTGCTTTATATCTTAGGGCATCTTTATACCTTAGATATCTTGAGTTTGTACAATAGAAATGAAACCCAAAGAAACCAGGACAAAATTCCATAGAGAATAAAATCAATTCTTTTGGTTTTATTTGGTGTGTTGTTAAAATAAATGAATACACATAAGTGTTAAGTTTATGGCCTCTTTAAAACAATTTGTTTCACACCCCAAGTACCCTATTCACATCTTGAAGCAATTTTACTAGAAATTACATTTGCAAATCAATAAAAAGTAAAATAACTCATTTTCTCTTATGTGTGACTCTTCTTGTTATTCAGTTTTTTAACTAGTTAACTCTTTCTGACTCTGTACTACTTAAACAATATCTATGCATTTTCAAACTAACTTTGTCGGAAAGAACCTTAGGTACTAAGCTTTGTGCCACAGAAGTTTTTGGCCTGTCTGTTGAAACCCGCGGACTCCTTCTCAGAACAATCCTTTTAAACATTCAATATAAAACACAGATTACAAGGAAAACCAGTTTTACTGTAATACTACCAAACGCTTTTCTTAAAAAAAGTATTAAATAACAGGATCTAGTTGTAGGTCTAACTACCGTATCAAAATAGTGATGTGCAGATGTTGTTTTGTGGTAACTGCCTCAAATCTGTGATACTGAAATATTTGTGATTTATATTAGCAAGTCACATGTACTGCTGATACTATGTGTTTGTTGCCCACACTGACAATTGAAAAAACATGCTAAATTTATTACGTTAGTAACCTCCCACCCAAGTTTATGGATCCCCTGAATTCTATCCATAAGGTCCTAGTTAAGAAAATCTCTAACTGAAGGAATCTAACAAAATAATTTCTAAGATTTACATGCAAAATTAGCTTTCTAGATTCACAAAAGTTCTATGAGATTTAATGTTAATAAATGTTTTCAAAGAGAAGAAAAAGCAAAAGTGAGATAAGTGAATAATTATAAGCTGCTTGTAGAGAACACTGGAGAGATCACGTGGGTTCACGCCTTGTCTTCACCATTTATTTACTGTGCCAACTTGGACAAGTTTAATTTCTCTAAGCCTCAATTTCCCAATCTGTTAACTGGGAATAGTAATAGTGTTTACTTCATTTAGTTGTTGTAAGGATCAAAGGATAAAATGTAAGTGAAAAATCTAAGCAAAGTGCTTAACACTAAGAGCTCCTTAGATATTAATAAAAATGTATTTTTCAACAATATAACTGAATTTCTTAAAAGCATGATGGTATTCATTGCAGTAATCACAAATAGGAAAAAAAAAAAAAAAGCTAGGGAGAAAACATGTGTTGTAAACTATATACATACCCTCACTTTAGAATTACGAATCTTTAGACAGTCTTTAGATCTAGGAACACTCTAATGAGCCTAATTATAGAAATCTATGTACAGTTCAGATGACGAAGTGAGAAAACCTGGTTGGTATGATGTTGACAAGAACATGACCTCAATCTGAGAGTAAATTATTACATGTTTTCCAAGAACTAGACATTAAAAAGCAGCAAGATGGTTAGGTATGTTAGGGCCAATTGATTTAATGTAATATGATGCAGTCATTGAATTGCTAATAAAACAATAGCAACACAGAAACTACTTATGATGTAATGTTAAGTGGAGCAGCTGGCTAAGCCTTCTTGGATAATATCCCGCCCTGAATTCTTCAACACCACTGTTAATTTAGGTTCAGATTTTGTTTTATTCTGACCATAAAGTTTTCTACCTTACACACAAAATGTTTTCTCAGGTCCCAACTGAATTTCTTAAAAGCAAATCTCATTTATTCCTAATAATTTCTTCAATTTAGTATACTTATTTACAGTTCAAATTTCACCTAAGCTCCTCTCTTAAACCTCCTTCCACAACTTAATTATCTCCAAGCCAAACTGTAATTTCATTGAGTTCCATGGGATTCACTGAAAGAGTATGCACCCATGAAAAGACCATCTGGTGCTGCTCCTTTCTGCTGTTTTCATCCTCCCATCAGAATATTAACATGAAAGAATAAGGCATTTGAAAAACCAAGATTTGGGTCATTAAAGAAATTGCCAAATTATTAGTAAGACCATGATTAACAAGACCTAAAATTAATATTAGTCTATCTTTTTCATCTACTGATCCATTTAAGCCAAAACTCTTGATTGATTTTAGAGATAGTAGAACATGCTATCTCTGAACAGCTGGAACACAGAAAATAAAACTTAAGATATGACAGACCCAATGTTGAAATACTTAGTTTCTGAATTTAAAATGACACGAGAACTTCTTAGAAATCAAAATTGTAGCCAGATAGCGATTATTTTCTCATTTTCAGTAGAACAGGTATAGCAGGAAGATAGGAACACCACCACATTATCACATTTGCCAACTAAATAGAATATGATTTTGAGAAACTGCCTTTCCTAGTCTTTAGAAGAGCTAGAAACACAGAGTAACTACTAGAGGGAAGAGCCTGAAGAAAAATGAACATTGTTACTGATAAAAATGCTCCTCTTTTTTATTATTAAACTCAACTACCTATGGTAAAAGACATGAATACTTAACACAAGTGTCTTTTACTAGTTCCAAAATCGTAGATTTTTTTAAAAATGTGGTCTAGCTGCAAAAATTATAAAGTCACTGCCAGGGAGACACAAAGAAAGGTGAAACTTCCGTAAGGACCTGTAGGCAGTACACATTATTTTTAAAGCTAAAAGAATAATAGTATGAGGAGAAAAAAGAGAATCTACCAAATTAACAATTTGAGGATTCACTGAGCAACAGGATAAACATGGAATGCTTGGGATAGCCATTTAGTTAATTAAAATAATTAGTTCAGGTAGAATAAGCCAAAGCAGGGTTTGCGAAAGTCCCTCTGTTGCAGAATACCTGCAAATCTGCTTTGAGCATGGCATTAATATACGAGGTCTATAACCTTCCCGCCCAAATGGGATGGGCTGCTTCCAGGCTCCTCAGACTGAAAAGCACTGGGCACAAACTCATGTGATGTCTTTTAACCAAGAATATTTTGATTTGTAAAATCCTCACACACCACAACAAAATGGGAAGAATTTAATTACAAAGACTCTTTAAAAATTTTTTTAATCTTTTGCCTGGATAGGTAATTGATTTCAAGAAACAGCTTCGAGAATTAGGAGCTTATTTATTACTTTAATTTCTCCCAATTAATAAGACCTAATTTCTCATGCATAAACAGGAAAGCAAATTCACTGCAAATTTTAAAGGAAAAATCATTGAGAGAAAAATGTTAAATAATACTTCAAGGTATTGTAACCTGCAAACTCCATCAAACATTATTTATTGAAATTCTACTTTAAAAATCATCCACTAAAAAGTATTTACAATGTTCCATTATTATAGATATGTGGCCAAAATATGAAAAAATAATCAGAGATACTTTTTCAATTAAGGATCTACATAGTTCATAAATGGTAATAAATCTGTTAATTTAAAGCAGTATCACTGGGATAAGAGTTTATCAAACTCAAAGGCAATTTTCAGTGAGAATAACACTAAGGTGTAAATTTCATGGAAAAGAAATGATGTCAGACTTAAACCACATTAACTATGAAGAACTAGACAGCTAATGTGTCACTATATATATAAAAAAAAGATGACTGTGGATGGGGACAAGTGGGGAGGCAGACAGTGGCAACGTCTGGAAGATGGAATCTCTTCTCTCTGCTGGTCCTAGAAGAGAAAAGAGACACCAATAAGCATCAACACACTGTCCGAATTCCTCCCCACCCGAGACCCACCAAGTCCACAGGTGTTTCTCAACCTTGGGGCCGACCTCACCTTCAGAGATGGTATTCAGTGTAAAGAGGGTATCAAAACCCCTGCCTTATCTTAACTTGCCGAGTGCCATCTTTAAAAAATAAAAACTATCAAAATAGATTGTTTATTTTTATAATTATAATCTGCATCAAGTGGGACTGAAACCAGCTGGGCTAAAATTAATAACTCTTATTGTGCATACAGATAATAGCGTTCCAAAACCTTTGCACTCAACTGTTTTAAATTATAAAGAGGTTATTAAGTATAACTTAAAAGTTCTGAATTCTCCATGAGTTGGGGTATGTGTGTGTGTGCACGTGCGCGTGTGTTTGTGTACAAAGCAAGTGGCTACAACCAAATTTTGGGGTTGTAACTGTTATTTGTAATGACTTCCACTCAATGTATGCAGGTCATGGAGAAAATAGAGTTGTTTACAGCAAGCTGACAAAGTGAAATCAATCAAGTTGTATTACATGAAACAGGTTATCCTCACCCTGAAAAGCAGCCCTAACACAACTGACATTCAAAGAATAATGATATAAACAAGTATTTAGAGTGACAGCAAATAATTCCCTCAATTCTTTCATACAAATAGAATTCTACAGAATCTGCTTTTCCTAGATAGTAGAGCTAGCTGATAGTTCAAAGCAAGTGGCACATGCTATGCTTACCCACAGCACTACCGCTTACAAAACAACTCTGATTCACTGTTATTTTCTCACATATCCTCGTGGAAGACCTAGTCACTAGAAACTATGTGCAAAGCAAATCCTATAGAAAGTAATTTTTAAATTCAGTTACTCAAGACTAAGATCTAAATGTACACAATAGGGAGTTAATTGATTTAAATTAAATAAACAGTATTTACGTTTTCACGTTACCAATCATTGTTTTTTTCTAGGGATTGTCCTGGGCACTGGGAGGATACAAAAACTTGGAGCGAGACACAATCTTTGGACGTAAAATGGCAACGAATGTGCATTTCTGGAAGCCCTGAAAGTTTAAAAACAGAGGCTCTTCTGGACTCACAGGCTCTGGGTCAAGAAGATGTATTTTCATCTTGTTAAGATGGATTTTGCAAGTAAGACAAGTAAAGTAGAAGACAGAAGGGTGAGTACCCTTTTGTATTTCCATGGTTCTTGCCAGCCACCAAGTCCAAAGAGATGTAATGAATGCAAGTCTCATCATTTTACAGAGGTTTAGGGAGAGCTATACATGAAAAGACTGAGAAGTCGGGACTGATCTCTGATTTTGTGAAACCACAAATAATTTTAGAGTTGGAAAAGACCTCGACAAAACCATTAACAAAGGAATTCAGAAACGCAAACATTAGTAAGCCATCTGGACAACGCCTACTCCTTTATTTACGAAACACTACAATAAGCAAAGTAAAAACAAATGTTTGACCAAGCAGACCACGTGTTTTTACGGTATCTTTTCTTAGTGCCTCAAATGTCTTCCTAAATCACCCAACTGCACCTGCTACAAAGATGGAACGTTCTGGTGCCAGAGCCCAGAGCAGAACACGTTTTCGTTCCCCGAGCGGAGGCAACTGCGACTCACCCACGAGACCCGCAAGGCCACCTCACAGCCAAGGCAGTCCTCTACCCAGCCCGCCGCGCGGCCGCCCACGAGCCTTCGGCCCCACGCGCGCTAGCGCCGCCCGCGCCCCCGCTGCCCTCCCACCGCCAGCGGCTCAGCACCATGAGCCCGCAGCCCTCGTACCTCACACCGCTGCTCCGAAAGCCCCGGAACGCGCTCCTGGGCTCTCCCGGTGCTCTCACGGGGGGTGCTGGGCTCCTGCCCAGCGCCGGCACTCGGCCCAGGCGGCCGCGGAGCAGCGAGAAGCCACGGGCCGGCACAGTCATGGCCGCGGATCCCCGGCTTCCGGACCGGGGCTCCACCTCCCGCGGCTCCAGTCCTCGCGGCTGGATGCCCGGCTCCGCCCTCACCCGGCCTGGCGGGGCAGCAAGGCCTGGGCGGGACTGAGAGGGCGCCGGGTCCTCAGGGGGCGGGGCCAGGAACCAACCCCCGCGCCAGCTGAGGTTGCGAAGGCTTTCGGTGTGGCCTGGCCACTCGGCCCGCATCCAGCGGACACGCAGCTGGCATTCCCACAGCGAAGGCACAGAGAAGGCCTCCAAACTAATCACTTTAGGCAGCACGCCCCACTTTCCACCAAGCCAGAGATCCTGCCCAACAGTCTCTGTGACTACGTGGAATTGCATTTAAAGCAGGAAAAAAGTAATAGGTTCACCGTTGGCCACTCTCTTTGTGAGATTCCTTGGAAGCTGGAGAAAAAACAAAGGTGTGTGAAGGAGCAGAACCTGGCTGAACATAGAAGGTCTGGACCTTAGGATTTCTATACTACTTTATTATCTCCACTTTTGGAAGGAAATACTGACCAATATCTGTCTTTTCCTGAGTTTATGATCAAGTTGATACAGGTTAAGAACCCTGCATTGTGGGGTGAGTTTGTGGTGAAGAAGCAAAGTGTCTGCTCCATCTGACAAAGTAAAACATTAGATTGTCCATTCATTGTGCAAATTAATACAGACACACAAAAGACACAGTCACAGATAAAAACCAGTTGCAAAGTTAACAGGAAACAACTTTTCTCTCAAGGTCAGGCTGCAGCTGGGTTGTTGAGTCAGAACAACCTCTTTCACAGCTGCAATTTGCACTTTTACTAAGAAAAACTTGTTTTTTTTAAATCATTGTCAGAAAATTTGCTCTTTAAAATCGTAAGAATGGGATATCCTACTCTGGCCTGGCTGATCTAAATCCGTTTGACACAAATAAGCAGCCTAAAAGAAAATACAGAAAAAAAAAACAAAAAACAAAAAACAATCTTGGGTTTGGCAATGAGACTTTAGATACAACACCTAAATCACAATTCATAAAAGAGACTACAATGTAAACTTCTGCCATGCAAAAGACACTGTTAAGATAATAAAGAAACAAGTCACATGTTGTGAGAAAATATTTGCAAAACATTTTTCTGAAAGAGGACTTACACCCAAAATATACAAAGAGCTCTTGAAACTCAACAATTTGAGGTTTTTTTTACATTTTTGTAAAAAAAAAAAAAGAAGAAAGAACAAGCAACTCAGTTAAAAGTGAGCAAAAGATCTGAATAAACCCACCAAAGAAGATATACAGAGGTCAAAAATATGCAAAAATGTTCAACATCTTTTATCACTAAGGAAATACAAATTGAAACAACAATGAGATACCACTACACTCCCTTTAGAACAGCTGAAGTCCAAAAAACTGATAATACCAAATGCTAGCAAGAATGTTCAGCAGCAGGAACTTTCATTCATTGTTGGTGAATAAAAAAATGGTTCAGTCACTTTGGAACACAGTTTGGCAGATTCTTACAAAGCTAAATATCATTTAACCATGTGATCCAGCAACCATGTTCCTATATATTTACCCAACTGATTTTAAAACATGTCTGCCGTCATGTGAATGTTTATAGCATCTTTATTCATATTCTCCAGAAACCAAGATGTTCTTAGAAAAGCGATAGATAAACAAATTGTGGAATATTCATACAATGGGATATTATTCATCAATGAAAAGAAGCAAGCTATCAAGCCACACAAAGACATGCTTGAACCTTAAATAATACTGATAAAATGAAGGAAGCTAGTCTGAAAAGGCTACATACTGTATGATTTTTATTATATGACATTGTATAAGAGGCAAAATTATAGAGGCAGTTGAAAGATCAGAAGGTTGCCAAAGATTCAGAAGGCAGGGCAGAGGTTTGAATAGTGGAGCACACAGGATTTTTAAGGCAGTGAAACTATTTTGTATGATACTATCATGGTAGACACATGACACTATGCATTTGTCAAAACCTACAGAACTTCACAACACAAAGAGGGAAACAATGTATGTCATATTAAAAAATATTATTCATATTGGAAAATTATGTTTTCTACAATGTTACCAGAATCAAGGCTCTGTTTATTCCCCACAAGACTTGCATAGAAAAATAAGATATCGTATTTTGTTTGTATGTTCTAAATACAAACATTTTACACATTTTATCTAGATGTGTAAAAGTGTTTTTTAATCACATGGAATGGTTTTTTCAATACTAAAAATTGGAGGGAGATTTGTTTAAACAAATATTTATAAAAGAAATATGTACATCATCCTGGAAATTATTTGTGGTAAGGAAATACTCTTTACTCCTGTTGCATTTCTCAGGCAATAAAGTGGTGCATCCATGCTACGTCCTATTTTGTCAGCAAAGATACCATTTACCCTTTACATTTTTGTATCATAATAGATTTTAAAAATCTAATGTTCTTCATTGCAGACATTCATTTGTTAACAGATTTGTTTCTTTTTAATGTTTTACCTAAAATTTGACATGCTTTCAGGTTAGGTTTCCCTCTTACTTTATTTAACGTTGTAGAAATGTAATTAATAGAGCATCTTACTTTAACATTGTAGAAATGAAATAAACAGTGCTCATTACTCAGTTTAGCATAGACATTCTTTTATATTATTTTCCAAATTTGATCAGTTAGCAAAACTTAATATACCAAAAAAATATTTCTATGTATGAGAATGTTTACGATTTAAATTTTAGAATTTATTTTGGATGTGATTATATGTACAAAAATCATGTAACATTATGCTCATGCTAAGAACCGACATAACAAAATTACTGAAATAAATGTGCTGTAAGGAACGGGAAAATATATATATTATTTAGCAGATTGGTGTTTTTCAGGAAGGAATGAAGGTAGTGACAAGAGAATCTAACTGTATTACAATATATGAAACAGTCTCACTGGAAAGGGTGGGGAAAAGGTGCTGACCTAAATAACTTTTGAATTGCAAAGTTAAAAGTCTAACAACAAAAGAAGCTGCATACAGGAACTGTGCTGTGTCGTTGATTTACACTAACAGTTCTGATATGGCTATACATGTATACTGGAATTAAACAGTTATTTAAATGGAAGTGGATGATAGGAGCCAGGTTCCTCATTTTTGGATTGGCAATTTACAGATAAGCAATGGGTGGAGGCTAGAATAATCCATATGATAATGGATGAGTGTTGGGAACATCAGTTTTGGCTTAATATAAATACAGATGGTTACGTATAGAAATATTCATGGACGTGTGAATATTCAGGAGTTAGTATACATACATATATTTATTTGCTTTGCCAGCTGAGAAGGCCTAGAAGAAACAACACCCAAAACCGATAAGCTCATCTTCAGCCCAAATCTTGATTTCTAATGTCATTCTACGATAACAGGAACCAGGACTCCTTGGAAAAATGGCAGATTCTAGGCTCAGGAAATATATTAGATGATCCTAGAGCATCATGTAATTCTTGAAAGTAAGGAACTCAAATAAATCCCACATTGATGGGGTTGTGTCAGGGACAGGAGCCAACTGAAGGGGTTCCTAATGCCCAAATCTGGAACAATTAGCAAAATAAAGTAGTGTTAGATTATAACCCAAAGTATAAAACGAATATCCATGAGCCCATACTCATATAAATAAATATGTGATTGAATAAATAAATAAATGGGGGAGAGAAGAAACATGATCCAGAATTCCTAAAATTTATGTAGATACTTTACTCTGAAGAAGGAGGAGTCGAATTCTTTACTTCTTAAATGGGAGCTGATCATAGTGACTTATTTTCAGAGAGTTCAGTTTAGGAAATGGGACAAGAGAGTAACTTATCTATGGAGAAACCTGACAAACACTACCTCAGACAGGTGATCAGTATTAACACCGATACATCATGCTGATAGCATGGATACTTGATGCAATGTGATGATAATTGTACTTTACCTCTGTCATCTTCCTGCAAAACCCATAACTCCAGTCTGATCATGAGAAAAACAAACAAATCTCAATAGAAGTACATCCCATGATATACCTGAAGAGTATGTCGCAAAACTGTAAAGATAATCAAAAACAAGGAAAGTCTAAGACACCATCACAACCAAGAAGAACCTAGGGAAACCTGACGACTAAATATAATGTGGTATCTTGGATTGGATCCTGGAACAGAAAAATGGCATTACATAGAAATGAAGAAGATCTGAATAAAGTATAAACTTTTGTTAGTAGTAATTTATCAATAGTAATTCATTATACTATATAATGTAAGATGTTAATAATAGGAAAAACTAAAAGTGTGGCATATGGGAAACTCAGTACTATTTTCTCAATTTTTCAGTAAATTCAAAACTGTTCTGAAAAGTAAAGTCTATTTTTAAAAATGTTTATTTAGGCAGGGTAGGTATATATTAGAATCAGTACCAGGAGAGATTCTTTAAAGATGGCCTTTATCCAAGTTTTATTTATTGATCTATTTGTAGTTATTAATTTATTTATTAATATTTCCTCTAGACCAAAAAAGATAAGGCTGATATATTTTTTCCTTTTTTAAACCTCAATGTGCTTCTAAAACCTGCTCAACAAATATTGAATTCATTTGAATTGAATCAGAGATGATTAAAAATTACAGATAAAGACAGTTGCTAATGTGGAATAAAAACTTTCTCCCCTGATTATTTCAAGTGTTTTGATGAAAATTTTGAAAGTTGCTTTAAAGAGTACAATGCATTTTTATGCCACAGAGATATATGCTTTCAGGTAATTATAGTGTCCATGGCATTGCTTGGAGCATCCGATTTAATAGGCTCCATTTATATTATCAGTTATCTTTTCACTATGTAACATTCATTGTTGTAGCAAAATGTCTCAAAATGATTATCAGAATGTCAACAGTTAGCACTGGCATCAAAAGCTACCAAAGTTGGAGTAGGTTGGTACTATTCTACCTACCACAACACACAACACGCTTGCAAATTATGAAGCATAACAGCAAGAAGAATATTCCTGAGCCTACCACCCAATGTAAGAATTGGAACCATTCTGAGCTATGTGCTTCTTCTATATCCCATTTTTTTGTCTTGAATTTTGTAGTTTAATCCTTTTTATTTAAAAATAATTTAACCACAAATATATCTTTTAACAATATAATGCTCGGTCTTGCTTGGTTTTTGTTTTGTTATTTGAGCTTTAAAAAAGTGATACTAAGCTGGATGCAGTCTTCAAGCACTTGCTTTTTCCCTTTTACTCTGTGTTTCCAAAATATATTTTGTTGCGTGTAGCTACAATTCATTTTTTTCTGCTAAATATTATTAAATTGGGTGCGTTTATTTTTTCACCAGCCTATCAATAAATGTCTGAGTTTGTATGAGACGGAATCTAGAAGGAAACAGAAACCACTGTGCCTACTTCAAATAAAGGAAATTTAATATAGGGATTTAAGTAGATAATGGAAGAACTTAGAAGCCAAAAAGGATAGGAAACGACCCAACAGCAGGAAACCACTAAAACTGCTAAACCTGGAGAGACAGCTAGATGGAGCAAGCGGCACTATCAGAATTGAGAAGATAAAACTATCTAATGAGAGCTAGAATCATGGCAAAGGCTGCCTTGCAGGACCTGGAACTATCTAAACAATGATTGACCAGAGAAAGCTATATCCACAAGGGAGACAGTAGAAAGATAAGAAGAAAAATAAACTGGGTTTCCCTTTCTCCCACCCTTGAATACTTTACTATTGTTTCCCATTGGTCAAACCTACTTGGAAACCAAAAAGCAAAGGGGCCTCTTCTGGGATACAAGTTCAACGTGGAAACTGGACTAATGAGCTCAGATCTATGTTTCCATGCTGCACCAGCCTAGGCAAAAAGAGTAATACTTTTCTCAAAAAGTACATTTCTTTGGCTTCACTGTCACCAGCCATATGAAAACTCCATTCCACACTCAAATTCTAGCCAAGTGGTTTTGAAGGCTGTGAGGAATCAGTGCACGTATGCTTTCCAAATCCTCTTGGTCACCATCAAGTGTCTATCATTTTTCCTGCATTCTTTTCTGACTTACTGTGATACCTCCTGTGGATGCTTCTTCTTTTTTTTATTTGAAGAGGTCCTTAATGCTGGTAATATATAGGTAGTGTGGATATCTATACCAAAGACATCATCTCCTATCACCACCTTAACTCCTGACACCACACAAAAGCTGTTAGAACCAGTAACCCACGCCTTCATCCTCTATGATCATTGGTGATCATTGAGGATTGATCATATCTCTTTCAGGTATTGATACTTTTTAAATTTTCAAGACCTCTGTCATTGGTTGGAATGGAAAGATTACTTGAGTGGCAGAGGCTACCAAGAATCTACTAAGCATCTTTACTAAGAATCAAGGTTTTTATTTTTGTACCAGACTGACTCATTATTCTTGAATAATACCTTGAACAAGCCTCTTGGCTCTCTCATTCTGCAGGACCATGTTCAAGCTTCTAAAATTGGCATAGATGTAGGGGTTGCAGAAATGTGCAAGGAGGTACTTGGAGCCATGGAATAAGCATGTCTGTCATCTTGATACATCAGTTTCCCATAAGTGTCAGTTACTTCATAGCAAATATTTTAAAACATTAAATGTCTTAGTTTGTGCTGTTAAAACAAATTGTGACAGACTGGGTGGCTTAAACAACAAGCATTTATTTCTTATAGTTCTAAAAGCTGAGAATCTGGTCAGGATGCCAGCATAGTTAGCCTCTGATGAGAGCCCTCTTCTAGGTCACAGACTTCTGACTTCTTGTTGTATTCTCACATAGTGGAAAGAGGGCAAGCTAGCCCACTGGTCTGTTCTCAGAGGGAAACTAGTCCCATTTATGAGAGCTCCACCCTCATAGCCTAATTACCTCCCAAAGGCCCCATTTCAAAATACTATTACATTAAAGATTAGATTTACACATATAAATCTGGGGGGGAACACAAATATTCGGCTCATAACATTAAGTAAACAAGCATTTTTAAAATATGTAAAATTTGTGATATTTTAAAAGGTAAAACATAAGACTTCAAGGAAATTTTGTAGTGCAGCTATGCTCTCCAACCAAACATTCTTAGCTAATGACCTCGATTCCAGTTCTGCCTATTGGGATATTGTGGTGAGTTTTTCCTATGAGAATCTTTGGTCTTTTATGCAGAGACTCCGTGAATTTTAGACATAACTGAATTCTAAAGTGAGCCTAGCCAGAGACTCCCCCATTTACATGTTTCATTTCACATCTAAGTTGATTTTTTTTTCATAATGAAAGCCAACACACATCATTTCACTACATATTTGTTTAACTATATAACTGCTTTCCTAATTAAGCAATAATGGATGGGAAAATCCCATAAAACAACTTTATTCTTTTTTTCCACTGTTCTCCAAGTTATTTTTATGGGCAGCTTTATTCCCTTCTGCTCCATGAAATCTTGAAATTGTTCCAAAACTTCTTGGTCCCTTTTAGTTACAAGAACAATATTATTTCAAAAATCGTTATTTCTATTTTATTGACGAGGAAACTAAAACACTAAAATTAACATTTTACTTGAGGTCAAGTGAGTGACAAGAGGGTAGAGCCAGAAATTTTGTGTCCAGAGTCACTGCCTCTCAATGAATGAATGAGTGAATGGACTAAAGGAAGAGAGACCTTGGAGGCTTAGCAGACTGTTTTAGTAATCAAACTGAGAAACAGTAAGGTCAGAACTAAGGCTATGTCACCACGAATGGCAAAGGGGAGACAGATTAAATTCATTAAGGAGGCAAAAGCAATAGAATCTAGTGACAGACTGAATGTGAGACCTCACATTTGGCAACAGGCCTGACTTTAGCATTCATGTCTCACCCTTAGAATGTAAATTTTGCTTGGACTACTACTTCATCTGTTATCTCATGTTATCCTATGGATAATTATTTAGCTCTAGTCCTTTCTACATATAGTAATCAAACCACTGCTTAAGCCAATTATCTTGATGCTTGCTGAGCAACTTTGGCATTCCTATATAAAATGTCATATTTCAGTTATTACCTACAGCACCAGTAAACTATCCTAATAAGATGAGAAAATTTGTCACATAATGAAGTTCTGTTTTCATCTTTGAAGTTAGGGCAAAAATAAGCTGCACTAAGTATATTCATAAACCATCAATAGCATAAAATTTTGAGAATATGAGTATTGTCATATTTGGTAACATAATCTAACAATATGAATTTAAAAACCCACAAATACCTTCATGACTGATATGGTTTGGCTGTGTTCCCACTCAAATTTCATCCTGTAGTTCCCATAACCCCCATGTGTTGTGGGAGGGACCAGGTGGAGCTAATTGAATCTTGAGGGTGGTTTCCTCTTTGTAATAGTGAGTTAACTCTCATGAGATACAGTGGTTTCATAAGGGACTTCTCCCTTCACTAGGCACTCATTCTTCTTCCTGCTGCCATGTGGAAAGGACATTTTTGCTTCCCCTTCTACCATGATTGTTAAGTTTCCTGAGGCCTCCTCAGTTCTACAGAACTGTGAGTCAATTAAACCTCTTTAATTTATAAATGACCCAGTCTCTGGTATATCCTTATAGCATTGTGAAAATGGAGTAATACAATGCCTTGAATTATATTGCCTTTTTTGTAATACAGCTTAAATGAATAATGCCAAGCATAAAAAGGTGTGCACAAAGTGAAAAACATATAATTGAGAAAATGAGAAAATTAAAAATAATTTAAATACTAAAAATACAGGAGTATTTATGTGAATTAAGTTAATTACATAAAATTAAAAATAATAAAATTACCAATAATAATAGCAGTTTCCGTAGGTTTGTTTCATGCCAGACACTCTTCTCTGTGCTTTACATAGATTACTTCATTTTTAAAAATCTTTTCATTTTTTCTTTTCTGGAGGTAGGATCTCACTCTGTTGCCCAGGCTGGAGTGCAGTGGCACAATCATAGCTCACTTCAGTCTTGACTTGCCTGGGCTTTGGTGACTCTCCCACCTCTGCCTCCTGAGTAGCTGGGACTACAGGCACATGCCACCATGTCAGCTATTTTTTTTTTTTTTTTTTGTATTTTTATAGATGTCGCCCAGGCTTGTCTCAAACTCCTGAGTTCAATCCAGCCAGCCACCTGGGCCTCCTAAAGCATTAGAATTACAGGCATGAGCCACTATATCTGGCTCATTACTCCAGTTAATTTCCTTAATTGACTTGGAGTATAGAATCCCTTATTCCCATTTTACATGTGATAAAACTGAACTTCAAAGATATTAAGGAACTTGACTCAAGTTACAGATCTAGTAAGCAGTATATCCAAGATTCTGAGAAAGGCAGTTTAATTTTGTACCTAAAAATAACAACAAACTTCTACTATCTAGGAAATGAAAAAGACATGAAAAGAGAAATTAGAAACTGTTTTTGACCCAAAGTAAAAATAAAAAAGAACAGGTCAAAATTGGGGGAATGCAGCAAAAGCAGTGCTTATCACCAACAGTATCCTAGAATTCAAATATGAGAATGGGTTAGCTCCCAGGGCCACAAGGAAGTGAAAAAAACTTTGAGCAGACACTTAGAGACTCAAATATCCATTTCCAAGACTACTATCCTCCCAGTCTGCCTGGAACCAAGTTTGTGGAAAAATTCCCCCAACTCATGGGAAGAGTGAGATGGAGGTGGACTACCAGCTTTTCCACCATCTTGGGCTCCCTCGCAGGAGATCAGTATCTGCTTCAACCCACAGGAAGCATCACAAGTGCCCAAAGGGAGAAATATCCCTGAGGACAGCCAGACACAAATGGAGAAGGTAGCACTACCATCCCCAGCCCTGGATACTCTACTATGCAACTCGGCCAAAGGAGGTGCCAAATCATAGTGGCTATATGGCAGCACCATGCTATAAGAAGTGCTATCCACAGGTTCCCTCCTTATGAATCCCCACTAGCCAAACCCTAGGATATCATCTTTGGGACCTCCCCAGTTCCTCCTAATCCTTTGCTACAGCTAGGGCAAACCTGGTCTTCAGACACATTCTAGTGCCAGATAGGAGAAAGTGACCTATTGAAAAAGCAAATAAGAAATTCAACAGGTAAATTACAGAGACTCTATGCAAACATACCCAATAAACACCAAAACAAGGAGACATAGAATACTGGAACAATTGATCCTTCAGTGCAAAGACATAGATGTACATCCAAAAGAAATAATAGCAAAGGAGGACCCATTACCAACCCAAACAGACAATGCAAGGAACCATTGTCCAACCCTAACAAGACAGAGATATGTCAACTTATTTTTTGAAAGACAAGGCTGAATTTACTTATTTTTCTTTAAATAAAAAACTGTGTGTGTGTGTGTGTGTGTGTGTGTGTGTGTGTGTATAGTTTACCATTTTAAGTGTACAGCTCATTGGTAAATAAATCTATTTATATTCTTTTTCCTCCTTCTCCCATTCCCCTCTTTCTGACTGCCATTTTTTGAGCTCACACACAAGAATAAGAACATGACTAAGAACAAACATATTTGTTTGTCTGTGCTTGGCTTATTTCTCTTAACATAGTGACCTTAAGTTCCATCCATGTTTCTGCAAATGACAGGCTTCCATGCATTTTTATGACTGAATAATATTCCATTGTGTATAGGTGTCACATTTTCTTTATCCATTCCTCCATTTATGGGCACTTAACTTGATTCTACATTTTGCCTATTGTGAATAGCGCTGCAATAAACATGGGAATGCAGAGATCTTCTTGATACATTGAATTTTTAATTATGTATACCCAGTAGTGAAATAGCTACATCTTATGGTAGTTCTATTTTCAGATTTTTTGAAGAAACTCTATAGTATCTTCTGTACTGGATATACTGATTCCCACCAACTGTGTATGAGAAATTGCTGGCATCTGTCATTACCTATATTTTTGATACAAGCCATTTTAACTGGGATGAGATGATATCTCATTGTGGTTTTAATTTGCACTTCTCTGATATATAGTGCTATTGGGCATTACTTTAATATACCTGTTAGTTATTTGCATGTCTCCTTTTGAGAAATGTCTATTCAGATCTTTTGTCCATTTTTAAATTGAGTTTAAAATTTTTTTCTATTGAGTTGAGTTTTTGATATATTCTAGTTATTAATCCCTTGTCAGATAAATAGCTTGCAATTATTTTTTCTCATTCTGGGTTGTTTCTTCACTCTGTTGATTGTTTCCTTTGCTATTCAGAAGTTTTATAGTTTAATGTAATCTCAATTGTCTATTTTTGCTTAGGTTACCTGTGCTTTAGAGGTTACTCAAGAAATATTTGTCCTGATCACCATCCTGAAGTATTTCCTTAGAGTTTTCTTCTAGTAGTTCATGGTTTTAGGTCTTAGATTCAAGTCTTTAATTCATTTTGATTTAATTTTTGTGTATGCTGAGAGAGAGGGGTCTAGTTTCATTCTTCTGCATTTAGTTACTAAGTTTTCCTGGTGCCGGCTATTGAAAAGATTGACCTTCCACATTGTAAGTTCTCGGTGCCTTTGCTGAAGATGAATTGGCTGCAAATATATGGATTTACTTCCAGATTCTTATTCTGTTTTATTGACCTATGTGTCCGTTTTTATGCCAGTACCATACTATTTTGGTTACTATAGCTTTGTAATAGCTTTTGAAGTCAGGTAGTGTGATGTCTCCAGCTTTGTTCTTTTTGTTCTGGATTGCTTTGGCTACTTAGGATCTTTTGCAGTTCCATACAAATTTCAGAATTTTTAAAAATTTCTGTGAAGAATGTTATTGAGTTTTATAGTTTTTCTTGTGTAGGTCTTTCACATCTTTGGATAACTTAATTCTCAGGTATTGCATATTCTTTGTAGTTGTAAGTGAGATTGCCTTCTTGATTTCATTTTTGGCTAGGTTAATCTTGGTATATAGAAAAATTACCAATTTTCACATATTGATTTTGTATCCTGTAACTTTACTAAATTCCTGTGTGAGTTATAACAGGTTTTTTTTTTTTTTTGGTAGAGTCTTTAGGTTTTCCACGTATATGATCATATCATCTGTGAACAAAGATAATTTGACTTCCATCATTCCAATTTGGATTTCCTTTCATTTCTTTTTTTTTTTTTTATGTAATTGCTCTGGCCAGGACTTCCAGTATTATACTGAATAATAGCAAAATAATAGTGAAAATGGGCATTCTTATCTTGTTCTAGCCTTTAGAGGAAAGGCCTTCAATTTTTCCCTGTTAAGTGTGATGTTAACTATGGGTTTTTCATAGATGGCTTTTATCATTTTCAGGTATGTTTCTTCTATGCCCAGTTTGTTGAAGGTTTTTATCATAAAAGAATGTTGAATTTTATCAAATGCCTTTACCTTTATGGCATCTATTGAAATAATTATATGATTATTGTTCCTGATTCTGTTAACATGGCGTATCATATCTATTGATTTGCGTATGTTGAACCATCCTTTCATCTCTGGAATGAATTCTACTTGACTATGGTGAATGAACTTTTTAATGTGTTGTTGCATTTGGTTTGCTAGTATTTTGCTGAGGATTTTTAGATCTATGTTCATCAGTGATATTGTCTCTAGCTTCCCTTTTTTAAAATTATGTCCTCGTCTAGTTTTGGTATCACAGTAACACTGGCCTTGTAGAATGAGTTTGAAAGTATTCCCTACTCTTCAATTGTTTCAAAGTATTTGAATAGAATTGGTATTAGTTCCTTTAATATTTGGTAGAACTTAGCAGTGAAGTTATCATGTCCTGGGCTTTTCTTTGATCAGAGACTTTTTATTATGGTTTTGATTTCAAAACTCATTATTTATTTATTGAGGTTTTCTGTTTATTGATGGTTCGATATTGGTAGGTTACATGTGTCAGGAATTTATCCATTTCTTCCATATTTTCCAATTTGTTGGCATATGATTATTTCTAATTGGTTCTAATCGTTTCTAACAGTTCTTAGTATTCCCGAGGTCTCAGTTGTCATGCCTCCTTTTTTTGTTTCTACTTTAATTTACTTGGGTCTTCTCTCTTTTTTTCTTACTGTAGCTAAAGATGATTTGAAGCTCCTTTATATGCTACTTGTTTTTTTTTTTTCTCTTGCTACCTTTCATCTTTGACAGTTTGATTATTAAATAACTTCATTAGTCTTCTTTGACTAATGTGATGCTCTAAGCCCTTCCTGAACCTGGATATTTATATCTTTCTCATGTTTTGGAAAGTGTTCTATTATCATTTCCTTAAATAATCTTTCTACCCTTGCTTTTGCTCAGCTCCCTCTTGAATAACAAGTTTTGGATTTTTGTCTTTGAGATCATTTTCTATATCTTGTAAGTGGCCTTCTCTCATTTTCATTCTTTTTTCTTTTCTCTCCTCTGTGTATTTTTTAATAGCCAGTTTTTGAGCTCATTGATTCTCTTCTCTGCTTGACCTATTCTGCTGTTGAGATCCTCTAGAGTTTCTCAGTTCAGGAAATGAAGTTCTCAGTTACAATATTTCTGTTTATCATTATTTCAATTTCCTTGTTAAATTTATCTGATGAATATCTGAATTGATTTTCTGTGTTATATTAGAGATGACAAAGTTTCCTTGAAATAGCTGTTTTGAATTCTTGGTCAGAGAGCTCACAAATCACAATCTCAAAAGGATCTGTCACTGGAACTTTGCTTTGTCCATTTAAGAAGGTCATGATTCCATGTTTCTTGTTGTTTCTTGTGGGTACACATCTATGTATTTGTACTGAAGAATTATTTATTCCAGCTTTCTCTGTCTAGTTTGGTTTGGTTTTTATTGAATACAGTTGCTTAATGAATCTTCACTGCTAGCTTGGTGCCTAGTTTTCGGCTCTAGGTGGCGCCTTAAGCCTAAATTTACCTTTTGTAAATGACCAGAGCACTGGCTGTCCCACATAGAGAAGGTCCAAAGGGATTACTAGCGCTGTGGGAAGGCCGGCTGGGAATGTGTGCCCAGGGGACCTGTGGAACATACTTCCTACATGATTCCTACTGATTTGGCATTTCCTTTGGTCAAGTTACAAAGAGTTTTTGATGGCTGAGGTTGGTAGTCCTGGCTTCCCTATTTGTCTCCGCCAGCCCATGCGGACATTTCTCCCTCCAGGCAGTCACGATGCTACCTGTGGTTTAAGGCAAAGGCAAGTCTCCTGGCAGGAAACCAAAGAAGATGAGAAAGCTGGTTGACAATCTCATTTTCATATTTTTCAGTGCAGAAACCATGAGTTGAGGGCAGATTCTCCATGCTGCTGATGCCTGTCAGAATGGAGGGAAGAGGCATCATGGATGTAGCATCTGGTTCTCCTACAATCTGCTCAGAGTTTTTCCACTTCTCTGTAGCTACAAGAACTGTCTCCTCCTCATACAGGAGCTCTGGGTTGCTGCTGCTGAAGATCTTGGTGCTGTGTATTTCTTTTTGGTTTCTGGTAAAGGGAAGAGAAGCAAGCTTGCTTCTAAGTTGCCATGTTGGGATTAGAAAAACGATATGTGAACTTTTTAACTAAGAATTCAAAATAGCAATTTCAAGGAAACTCATTGACCTACAAGATAACATAGAAAAACAATTCAGATAGTTATCGGAGAAATTTAACAAGAAAATTGAAATAATAATTTAAAAACGAAACAGAAATCTTGGAATGGAGAGCCACATTTGCTGAATTAAAACACTCTTTAGAGGATCTCAATAACAGAATAAGTTAAAGAAAAGAATCAACGAGCTCAAAAACTGACTATCAAAAAAAATACAGTCGGTCGGCAAAGCCTGAGGCCTGTCCTCTCGATCTCCTCCCCAGCAACATGAGCTTCACTACTCGCTCCTTCTCCACCAACTACCGATCCCTGGGCTCCATCCAGGTGCCCAGCTATGGAGCCCTGCTGGTCAGCAGCGTGGCCAGCGTCTAAGCAGACACCAGGGGCTCTGGTTCCTGTATCTCCATGTCCCGCTCCCCCAGCTTCCAGGGCAGAATGGGGGCTGGGGACCTGGCTGCAGGGACGGCTGGGGTTTGGCAGGAATGGGAAGCATCCAGAACAAGAAGGAGACCATGCAAAGCCTGAACAACAGCCTAGCCTCCTACCTAGACAGAGTGAGGAGCCTGGAGACTG
Source organism: Cacajao melanocephalus (assembly GCA_963573385.1). Classification (NCBI taxonomy): domain Eukaryota; kingdom Metazoa; phylum Chordata; class Mammalia; order Primates; family Pitheciidae; genus Cacajao; species Cacajao melanocephalus. The sequence continues at coordinate 59,342 of CAUYLG010028180.1, forward strand.
AGAACCAGAAGCTGGAGAGCAAAATCTTGGAGCACATGGAGAAGAAAGGACCCCAGGTCAGAGACTGGAGCCATTACTTCAAGACCACTGAGGACCTGAGAGCTCAGATCTTCGCAAATACTGTGGTCAATGCCCGCATCGTTCTGCAGATCAACAATACCCATCTTGCTGCTGATGACTTTAGAGTCAAGTATGAGACAGAGCTGACCATGCGCCAGTCTGTGAAGAGCGACATCTGTGGGCTCCACAAAGTCATTGATGACACCAATGTCAGTGGGCTGCAGCTGGAGACAGAGATCAAGGCTCTCAAGGAGGAGCTGCTCTTCATGAGGAAGCAAGAAGAGGAAGCAAAAGGCTTACAAGCCCAGGTTGCCAGCTCTGGGTTGACCGTGGAGGTAGATGCCCCCACATCTGAGGACCTCTCCAAGATCTTGGCAGACATCCGGGTCCAATATGACGAGCTGGCTCAGAAGAACCAAGGGAAGCTGGACAAGTACCGGTCTCAGCAGATTGAGGAGACCACCACAGTGGTCACTACGCAGTCTGCTGAGCTTGGAGCTAACGAGATGACGCTCACAGAGCTGAGACATACAGTCCAGTCCTTGGAGATCAACCTGGACTCCATAAGAAATCTGAAGGCCAGCTTGGAGAACAGCCTGAGGGAGGTGGAGGCCTGCTACGCCCTGCAGATGGAGCAGCTCAACGGGATCCTGCTGCACCTGGAGTCAGAGCTGCCACAGCCCCGGGCAGAAGGACAGCTCCAGGCCCAGGAGTAAGAGCCCCTGCTGAACATCAAGGTCAAGCTGGATGCTGAGATCGCCACCTGCTGGAAGATGGCTAGGACTTCAATCTTGGTGATGCCCTGGACAACAGCAACTCCATGCAAACCATCCAAAAGACCACCACCCGCCGGATAATGGATAGCAAAGTAGTATATGAGACTGACAACACCAAAGTTCTGAGACATTAAGCCATCAGAAGCGGAGGACCCTTTGGGGAGCAGGAGGCCAATAAAAAGTTCAGAGGTCATTGGAAAATATACAGTCAGCAGACATAAAAGAAAAAACAATGAAAAGAAAAGAAGGCCATCTATAATGTATAGAAAATTACCTCAAAAGACCAAATCTAGAAATTATTGGTGATTAAGAGGGAATTGAGCAACAGCAAGGGGAAAAACCTTATCTTAAGAAATAATAACAGAACACTTTCCACAATTTGAGAAAGAAATATCTAGATATAGAAAGGTCAGGAAACACCAAACAGATTCAACCCAAATAACCCTAACCAAGGCATATAATAATTGGACTCCCAAATATAAAAGACAAAGAGAATATTCTAAAAGAAGCAAGAGAAAAGAGTAAAATGACAAAGCAACTCCAGTTCATCTGGCAACAGATTTCACAATGGAAACCATGTAGGCCAGAAGTAAATAGGGCAGCATTTGCAAAGAGAAATAGTCTTTCACAGACAAACGCTAAGAGAATGCACCACTACTAGACCCATCTTACAAGAAATGTTAAAGGGAATTCCTCAACCTGAAAGAAAAAAGTGCTAACATATAGTACACTAGCTAAAAGAAAACATTTCAATGTATAAAACCCCCAGGTAAAATTAAGTATTAACACAACCTCAGAATATGCCAAAACTTTAATTGTGGTGTGCAATCCAATGATAAATCAAGTATGAAGCTTATAAAGACAAATCTATCAAAAACAATAATAGCCACAACAGCCTGTTAAAATTAGATATTATAAAATATGTCAACTGATATAATAAAAATTCAAAATGTGTGTGGGGTGGGTGTGGAGTTAAAGCATAGAGCAGTTTATTATCATTATTATTATACTTTAAGTTCTGGGATACATGTGCAGAATGTGCAGGTTTGTTACACAGGTATACGTGTGCCATGGTGGTTTGCTGCACCATTCAACCTGTCATCTACATTAGGTATTTCTGCTAATGCTATTCCACGGCGTTTATGTGCCACATTTTCTTTATCCACTCTATCATTGATGGGCATTTGAGTCGGTTCCAAGTCTTTGCTATTGTGAACAGTGCTGTAATAAACATAGATGTGTATGTGTCTTTATAGTAGAATGATTTATAACCCTTTGGTTATATATCCAGTAGTGAAATTGCTGGGTCAAATGGTATTTCTGGTTCTAGATCCTTGAGGAATAACTACACTGTCTTTCACAATGGTTGAACAAATTTACACTCCCACCAACAGTGTAAAAGTATTCCTATTTCTCCACATCCTCTCCAGCATATGTTATTTCCTGACTTTTTAATGATTGCCAATCTAACTGGCGTGAGATGGTTCTCGCTGTGGTTTTAATTTGCATTTCCCTAATGACCAATGATGATGAGCTTTTTCTCATGTTTGTTGACCATATAAATGTCTTCTTTTGAGAAGCGTCTGCTCATATCCTTTGCCCAGTTTTTGATGTGGTTGTTTTTTTTTTTTCTTGTAAATTTGTTTAAGTTCTTTGTAGATTCTGGATATTAGCCCTTTGTCAGATGGATAAATTGCAAAATTTGTTTCCCATTCCACAGGTTGCCTGTTCACTCTGATGACAGTTTCTTTTGCTGTGCAGAAGCTCTTTAGTTTAATGACATCCCATTTGTGAATTTTGGCTTTTGTTGCCATTGCTTTTGGTGTTTTAGTCATGAAGTCTTTTCTCATGCCTATGTCCTGAATGGTATTGCCTAGGTTTTATTCTAGGGTTTTTTATGGTTTTAGGTCTTACATTTAAGTCTTGAATCCATTTTAGTTAATTTTTGTATAAGGTATAAGGAAGAGCTCCAGTTTCAGTTTTCTGCATATGGCTAGTAAGTTTTCCCAACACCATTTGTTAAATATGGAATCATTTCCCCATTGCTTGTTTTTGTCAGGTTTGTCAAAGATCAAATAATTGTAGATGTGTGGTGTTATTTCTGAGGCTTCTGTTCTGTTCCCTTGGTCTATGTATCTGTTTTGGTACCAGTACCATGCTGTTTTGGTTACTGTAGGCTCTTCGTATAGTTTGATGAGTAGGTCGTGTGATGCTTCCAGCTTTGTTCTTTTTGCTTAGGATTGTCTTAGCTATACAGGTATTTTTTTGGTTCCATATGAAATTTAAAGTAGTTTTTTTAAAGTCAATGGTAGCTTGATGAGGATAGCATTGAATCTATAAAATACTGTGGGCAGTATGGCCATTTTCACAATATTAATTCTTCCTATCCATGAGCATGGAATGTTTTTCTATCTGTTTGTGTCCTTTCTTATTTCCTTGAGCAGTGGTTTGCAGTTCTTCTTGAAGAGGTCCTTTACATCCTTTGTTAGTTGTATTTCCAGGTATTTTATTCTCTTTGTAGCAATTATGAATGGGAATTCACTCATAATTTGGCTTTCTGTTTGTCTGTTATTGGTGTACAGGAATGCTTGTGATTTTTGCACATTGATGTTGTATCCTGAGACTTTTGCTGAGGCTGCTTATCAGCCTAAGGAGATTTGGGGCTGAGGTGATAGGTTTTCTAAATATACAATCATGTCATCTGCAAACAGAGACAATTTGACTTCCTCTCTTCCTATTTGAATACCTTTATTTCTTTCTCTTGCCTGATCGCTCTGGCCAGAACTTCCAATACTATGTTGAATAGGAGTAATGGGAGAGGGAATCCTCATCTCATGCTGGTTTTCAAAGGGAATGGTTCCAGCTTCTGCACATTAGTATGATATTAGCTGTAGGTTTGCCATAAATAGCTCTTATTATTTTGAGATATATTCTATCATCTAGTTTATTGAGAGTTTTCAGCATGAAGGGATGTTGAATTTTATCAAAGGCCTTTTCTGCATCTATTGAGATAATCATGTGGTTTTTGTCATTGGTTCTGTTTACGTGATGGATTATGTTTACTGAATTGCATATGTTGAACCAACCTTGCATCCCAAGGATGAGAGCAACTTGATCATGGTCAATAAGCTTTTTGATGTGCTGCTGGATTCTGTTTGCCAGTATTTTATTGAGGATTTTCACATCGATGTTCATCAGGGATATTGGCCTGAATTTTTGTTGTTGTTGTGTCTCTGCCAGGTTTTGGAATCAGGATGATGCTAGCCTCATAAAATAAGTTAGGGAGGAGTCTTTCTTTTTCTATTGTTTGGAATAGTTTCAAAAGGAATGATACCTCTTTGTACCTCTGGTAGAATTCGGCTGTAAATCTGTCTGGTCTTGGGATATTTCTTTGGTTTGTAGGATATTCATTACTGACTCAATTTCAGAACTTCTTATTTGCCTATTCAGGGATTCGGCTTCTTCCTGATTTATTTTTGGGACGGTGTGTGTGTCCAGGAATTTATTCATTTCTTCTAGATTTTCTAATTTATTTATGTAGAGGTGTTTATAGTATATTCTGATGGTAGTTTGTATTTCTTTGGGATCAGTGGTGATATTTCCTTTATCATTTTCTATTGTATCTATTCGATTCTTCTCTCTTTTCTTCTTTATTAGTCTGGTTGGCGGCCTATTTTGTTAATCTTTTCAAAAAACCAGCTCCTGGATTCATTGATTTTTATGAAGAGTTTTTCGTGTCTTTATCTCCTTCAGTTCTGCCCTGATTTTAGTTATTTTTTGTCTTCTGCTAGCTTTTCAATTTTTTGCTCTTACTTCTCTAGTTATTTTCATTGTGATGTTAGGGTCTTGATTTTAGATCTTTCCAGCTTTCTCCTGTCAGCATTTAGTGCTATAAATTTTCTTCTAAACACTGCTTTAGTTGTGTTCCAGAGATTCTGGTATGTTGTGTCTTTATTCTCATTGGTTTTAAAGAACTTCGTTATTTCTGCCTTAATTTTATTATTTGGCCTGTAATCATTCAGGAGCAGGTTGCTCAGTTTCCAAGTAGTTGTGTGGTTTTGAGTGAGTTTCTTAATCCTGAGTTCTAATTTGATTGCATTGTGGTCTGAGAGGCTGTTTGTTATGATTTCTGTTCTTTTGCATTTGCTGAGGAGTGTTTTACTTCCAATTATGTGATCAATTTTAGAATAAGTGTGATGTGGTGCTGAGCAGGATGTGTATTTTGTTGATTTGGGGTAGAGAGTTCTGCAGATGTCTATTATGTCTTGATACAGAGTTGAGTTCAATTCCTGAATATCCTTGTGAGCAGTTTTGTTTTTCAGGTCTCTCTTTGTTTATTTCTATTTATTTGTGCTCTAAGTTGTTATCTCTTTAAAATAACTTGTTATATGTAAAGGTGTTTGTTGTAAGCCTCAAGGTAACCACAATGCAAAAACCTATACTAGTACACTAAAAATAAAAACAATGAATTAAAAAGCTTACTATCAGAGAGAATCACTTAACCGTTAAGAAAGATGGTAAAAAAGAAAGAGAAGAGTCTCAAACAACCAAAAAACAACCAACAAATTTTCAGTTGTAAGTTCTTACTTGTCAGTAATAACACTTAATATAAATGGTGTCAATTATCCAATTAAAACTTATAGAGGTGCTGAATGGATAAAGAAACAAGACCCAAGTACATGCTGCCTTCAAGAATGACAGCAAATAATTTACAATTTCAATTCAATCCCTGTCAAAATTATGACATTCTTAACATAAATAGAAAAAACAATCCTCAGATTTATATAAACCACACACAAAAAATTTCCCTGAAAGCAATCCTGAACAAAAAGAGCAAAACTGGAAGCATCACACTAACCAACTTTAAAACAGACTACAAAGGTATGGTAACGAAATTAGCCTAGTTGGTAGAAAAACAGGCATGTACACCAATGGAATAGAATAGAGAACCCAGATATCAATAAACACATTTATAATCAAGTCAGTGTTTACAAAGGCACCAAGAACAGACAATGAGTGAAGGGCTGTCTCTTTAATAAATGGTTCTGGGAAAACTGGATAACTATATGCGTAAGAGTGAAATTGGACCCCTATATCTCAAAATATTCAAACATTTAATCAAAATGAATTAAAGACTTAGATTTAAGACCTGAAACTATGAAGCTACTAGAAGAAAACATTTGGGAAACACTCAAGGACATTGGTCTGGACAAAGCATGGCAACAAGAGCAAAAATTGACAACTGAGATTATGTCAAGCTAAAAACCTTCTGCACAGCAAGGAAAACAATCACCAAAGTAAAGAGACCACTCAGAATGGGAGAAAAATTTTACAAACTATCCATTTCACTGGTATTAGTAACCAGAATATATAAGGAGCTCCAACAATTCAGTAGCATAAAACAAGATAATCTGATTTTAAAATGGACAACAGATCTAAACAACAGATATTTCTCAAATGAAGGCATACAAATGGCCAACAGTTACATGAAAATAATGCTCAACCTCACCTAATCACCAGTTAAATGCAAATCCAAACCACAATGCGATATCATCTAATCCCACTTACAATGGCCTTTATCCAAATGACAGGTAATAACAAATGCTGGTGAGAATGTAGAGAAAGGGAAACCTTCATACGTGTTGGTGGGAATGTAAATTAGACTGACCACTATGAAAAAGAGTATGGAGGTTCCTCCAAAAACTAGAACTACATATGACCAAGCAATTAACTACTGGGTATATATATCCAAAAAAAGGAAATCAATATATCGAAGAGATATCTGCACTCACATGTTTATTGCAGCATTAGTCACAATAGCCAAAATATGTAATTAACCTAAGTGGACATCAATGGATGACTGTATAAAGAAATTGTGTTTTATATATATACAATGCAATATTATTCAGCCACAACAACTAATGCAATCTTGTCATTTGTAGCAACATAGATAAAACTGGAGGTCATTATGTTAAGTGAAATAAGCCAAGAACAGAGAGACAAACATGGCATAATCTCACTCATATGTGGGAGATACAAAAGTAGATATCATGAAGATAGAGAGTAGATTGATGGTTACCAAAGCCAAGAATTGTTAAGAGTGAGGAAGATGAACAGAAATTGAATAGTGGGTACAAGTATACAGTTAAATAAAAGAAAAGGCATTGCATTTCATAGTTGAGTAGGGTGAGATAATCTATTGTAGATTTCAAAATAGCTAGAAGAGAATAATTCAAATGTTCCTAGCATAAAGAAAAGTATTTAAGGTGATGTATAGCCCAACAACCCAGATTTTATTGTATTAATCTGGTCTCACACTACTATAAAAAAAACCTACCCAAACTGGGTAATTTATAAAGAAAAGAGGCATAGTTGACTCACAGTTTGGCAGGGGTGGGGAAGCCTCAGCAAACTTATAATCAGGGCAGAAGGTACATCTTTACAGGGCGGCAGGTCAGAGAATGAGTGCCAAGTGAAAGGGGAAGCCCCTTACAAAACCATCACATCTCATGAGAACTCGTTCACTATCATGAGAACAGCATGGAGGAAATTGCCCCCATGATTCAATTACCTCCCACAGCGTCCCTCCCTCAACATGTGGGGATTATGCGAACTGAAATTCAAGATGAGATTTGGGTGGGGAAGCAGCCAAACCATATCATGAATGTATCATATTATCACATTTATCCCCCAAATATGTACATAGGTTACACATTAATGAAAAAAATTTAAAAATATAAAGTATACAATAATCATACGAATACATGGCAATAAATGATACAGTATGAGCCTAGGGAGGACACCATATTTGTTATGTTTGTTTTTGAATTATATAGAGGTAGGGGGTGCTTCTTACACATTCATTCCCTGACTTTACTTTGTTGCAATAAACTTTAAAGGTGCACTATGTATCTCTTATGTCTATGGCCACACACACACCCCAGAGAAAAAGTGTGACATTAGAAACAAAACTATACATTTTAAAGAGGTTTGATGATGGACAGCAAGGTGTGGATATTGGAAGACTCACATTTACCACGAGGATAAGAAGTAAACCTCCCTCCTCACATCATCCACCACTGCTATGACCTCTGTCACTCACAGATTCACCAAAAATTAAGTAATTATCTTGTTTTTATTAATCTTTCTGAAATGTATATATAGTTCACATATATTTCAGTGTTTAATATTAGAAATATTTTGATCTTTATTTAGGAGTTTGATGATGTTTTTGTGACCTGAAATATGCCTTAGGAACTTAACTATTATTTCTATCAATTAATCTATAGTAAAATCTGTTTTGTTATGCCATTTCATTTAAATTCATAGTTTCCAAAAATCTATTGATAAGTGAGGACTTACAGTATACTGCTTTGGTGGGTCATTAGTTAAAGTCTGCTTCCAAGGATTAATTTTCTGGTATTTCCAACCTGGGCCTTGCTAATATAGTGGACTCTGGTAACCAGATAAAGCCCTTGGAAGATAAAACACTGAGCACTGAAGTGGTGCAGATCAGATGAAATGAGTGGGTATCCAATAGCACAGGCTGTAACTCTACATTTTATTCACGTCATGTTGTGTTAACATATTTAACAAGAAATGGTTGGAAACCATGGAAGAATGGTCTTTAATTTTTTCTTATTCATTTTTCCTTGTTCTAAAGAAAAGTAAAATTTTAAAAACAAATTAAGAGAGAATAAACAAATTTTGCTATGCTTTTGTTTTGTGAAATCAATACTCTTTGAGGTTTGCTATATTGCTCTACATTTTCAATTATTAAAAAAGCAAATTATTGTCAGTATTTTTTTCTATAATTGAAAAAAAAAGCTTTTAAGTAGAAGCCCATAAATAAAAGTGAGATTCCATTAGGTAAATCTCTTGAAATGGCTTTTGTGAATCTTTCTTATTAATTTTGTGGCAAACGATATAGTTGAGAAATTGGGAAAAATTAACCCACTTCCTTCAGATTATCTGCACCACCTACTGTACCTACATTTGCTGTATGTCCAGGCAGAGGTCTCTTTATTAATAAGCTTCACACTAAAGAGAGAAAAAGACTATTGAGGTAAATTACTTATCTGGTTTTAGATTTTCCTTTGCAGTTGGATATCATGGTCATTTGTCTCAGTAGTAAATGGAAATGATCCCAACAGAATTTCTTCACAATTTTCTGGGAGCTGCAGGAACCCCACTTACTTTGCCAAAGGCTCTTGAATCCAGCTTTCACAGTTAAAGGAATTCTCAGGATATCTGGAGTCATATTACTTGGATTAATTGACATGGACTTGGACGTTGCTTCACCGGTTCTAATTCCTATTTCAAATTTAATCATCATTTTAGAAACTTGCTTGTGTTTCTCTAATTACTTTAACTCTGCAAAATGTCAGATTATCTACCTCCCCACACTGTGTTTTAGAATTTGCTTATATCAAGAAATGAAAGTATTGCTCTGGAATTCAGAAGCAAGGGAGACACAGTAGCTAAAACTAACCAGATATCAGTACCATGTTATTTGTAAAGATGTAATTTTTTTTGCTATTCTGTTTACCATTGTACTCTCAGCATCTAAACAGTCTGCATGTACAGAAGCAAAATAACTAGCACTTTTGAAAGTACTTACATGATTTCACAATTTTTATAACATAATCCACTCTGAATAATTCTGAGTTCTTTTAATAAATTTGGTATGAAAAGGTATAAAATGTGTCCTTATGCACTGGCACTGTGGTACTGTTCTAATACTTGGCACCATGGAAGCAGTGAAAATAGCAAGGAAGTAAGGGCTGCTTCCATCAAAGGGCACAACTCTGCTAGATACCCTTTAAATTTGAATATGATGATTTTGAGGACCATGGGAAATGCCTTAAAGAAATACGTTGCTACAGATAGACTAATTTTAGGCCAATCCTTGACATTAATTTCCTTTCTTTCAAAATGATTCTCACTGACTATTTTGAATATCTATATAAAAACCAATATGAGTATATATAAATACAAAAAACTATAAATATTTTAAAAATAATATTTTATGTCTATATGGCACTTTTCTTCTATTTGATTTTACAGTATTCTTCATGATGCTATAATGCTATTTACAGGAGATAAACAACGATCTTATCAATAGAGATATAACCTTCAGAAAGAGTTAACAGAAACATAGCTATTTTACAGAAATGTCTTGCATTAAAAAAAAAACTTCTTTTAATACTGATAAAATAAAAAAGGAAATACAGAAAACGCATGCTAAAAACACACTATTTGTTATACAGCAGAACCTTAGGATTGTCTAGGGTCCATCAGAAGTCTTCAAAGCAGGCAAAAAATGATTACTATCTGAGCCTTTGTCAGTAGAACACTGAGTAAAAACACATGGTTACCTAGTTCAATTTTTATAAGCAATATTAACCAACTGTGGCCCCCAATGGAATACGATGTAAATTTTAAATGAATGTAAGTATATATAGTGATATATAATATGTATTATAGGACATGTTCTGAATTTTAGCAAATAAGTTTCTACATCAATAAAATATTACACTTTTCTGAGAGGTATAGAGATAGAACCTAAATAATTCCAAATTTAATGCAAATTAGAGTTGACTTATGCCTTAGGAACATTAGGCATAGTACCTAGGGCCCAAAGTAAGTTTAGAGGCCCATGAAATTGTTTTAATTGCCTTTAAAGTCAGAAGAAAAACAAAGTTTTAGAGTCTAAGAAAGTGTTACTTTTTTCTCACAACAGAAAAAGACAAAATTTTTAGAGCCCACAATAATCTCCTAAAATTAGCCTAAAACAGAAAAAACATTGAAATATTTTAAATTACATCAAAAATAATTTTAAGTATTGATATTATGATGGCTGAGGGTCCCACAAAGATAAAAATGTCTAAGGACCACAAAAGTTATTTGTAGTCATGCCAACATCAAATGAATGCAAATAGAGAATTTTTTTGTTTCAATAATCAAATCTCAGATCATTTTGGATAGCTTTGCTTTCTGAGAATCATATTTAGACAAAAGAAAACGCTATTGATTAGAAAGATGAGCCTACCTTCACACAGTGCTATGGAAAGCATGCAACTGCCAAGAGAGCAATAGCGCAACAGCCAGTTTGGAAGTCGTGTTTACACTGGATGGTTTCTTTCCAGTTTCCCACAGCCTCTGGACACTGGAGTGCTTAGCTGTCTCTGGGGACTTGTACTGGCTGGAGTGCTCCTGAAGCTTTTTATATTATTGCAACACGAAATGTGTGTAGATACTCATTCTTGCACTGTGTTACTGGAAATTACGCAAAATTCAGTATGCCACTATGCACTTTGAAACTGACGCTGACAGAAACAAACAGTTCCAGGTCTCTTAACAAATTTTCAGCAGGTTAAAATTTAACTTAATTTAGTATAACTACTTTGTTAAATGTACATATCTCTGAATTTGATTATTTGTATTTGAATTCCTAATTTTATAACAGTTATATTTGAAATAAACTTATACAGAAAAGTTGAAAGAAGAGTCTAAAGAATTCCGGAATATTTTTTGCCCAGATTTTCCAGTATTTCCTAAGAACAAGAAAATTATCTTATAAAAACAGAATACAGCTATCAAAACTAGGAAATTAATGGTGATACAATGCTAATACCTAATCTATAGATTTTATTCGAATTATGACAATTATCCCAATAATATCCTTTACTTGGACAGGTGGATAAATGGATAAATAGATAGATAAAACTGTTTCAGAATCCAATGTAGGTTCAAGTATTGCATTTAGTTGTCATGTTTCTTTAGTCTTCTTTATTCTGGAACAATTTCCCAATTTGAATTTATCTGATGTTTCCTTATGATTAGGTCCATTTTGGGCAACAATATTCCAGGGTGCTGTTGTGTACCTCTCAGTACATTTTGTTATATGTCCAGTATGATTTGGTTCTGTGTCCCCACCCAAATCTCATGTTGAATTGTAATTCCCAGTATTGGGGGAGGTACCTGGTGGGAGGTGATTAAATCATGGGTGTGGATTTCCCCCTTGCTGTTCTCGTGACAGTGAGTTATCATGAGATCTGATGGTTTAAAAGTGTGTGGCATTTCCCCCTTTGCTCGCTCTCTTTCCTGCCACCATGTGAAGATGTGCTTGCTTCCCCTTCACTCTTCTACCATACTTATAAGCTTCCTGGGGCTTTCAAGCCATGCTTCCTGTACAGCCTGCAGAACTGTGAGTCAATTAAACCTCCTTTCCTTATAAATTACCCAGCATCAGGTAGTTCTTTATAGTAAACTACAATTTGGAATACAACCTCTATTTCCAAATTCACAAAAAATAATTAAAATAATTTCTCCCCAGGAAGGACATTAAAATATGTTTATGCCCTAGAAACAGAAAAAAGAATTGCTGAATATATTAGTTTGCTAGGGCTGCCATAACAAAATGCCACAGACTTGGTGGCTTACACAACAGGAATTTATTTTCTCACAGTTCTAGAGGCTGTAAGTCAAAGATCAAGGTGTCAATAGGATTGGTTTCTTCTGAGGGCTCTCTCCTTGCCTTGAAGTAGTAGCCTTCTCATTGTGTCCTCACATGCAATGATCCTCAACCTTTTTGGCACCAGAGACCAATTTCATGGAAGACTATTTATTTATGGAGTGGGTTGAGGGGATGGTTTAGGGATAATTCAAGTGCATTACATTTATTGTATACTTTATTTCTATTATTATTACATTGTAATATATAATGAAATAATTATATGATTCACCATCATATGGAATCAAAGGGAGCCCTGAGCTTGTTTTCCTGCAATTAGACAGTCCCGTCTGGGGGTGATGGGAGACAGTGACACCTGAAGTGTGTTGCTTATGTCCAGTCTATTTTGTAATCTCATTTTGGTTGCTGTCACTGCAGAAAACTCTGCCTCACAAAGATAGGATGTTGGAAATGGAAGCAGGATTTTCAGTACTTTTGTGGCAATCTCAGGATATTTCACCTTGACTTTAATCCAGAATGTATGGGGATTTGAAGTTGTCTCAAACATGCTTTTAAGGCCATTGTCATTTGCCATATCAAGTAGTTGATCCTCTTCTAAATTGACAAAGTCAATTTACTTGGCTTATTTACAAATGGGTCATAGATTCATTCCTTCCCAGTTCTAGGGTCTTTCGTAGTTAGAAAGTAATGCTTAAACTCTTTTTGAAAGCTGAAATAGGTGATCATGCACCAGTTGGGAGAAAAAAGGCCATGGCTCAGTGTTTTTCAAAATCTTTGCTAATTTTGAAACATGTCAAAAATTTCAATGTTCACTTTTTGTCCCCATAATTCCACTTTGGCTTTGAATGCAGCCCCTCTATTTGCCAACTTGAACACAGTTGTCATTCTCCCTTGAAGTGAAGGATTGAGTTCACTGAGCATGTTGAATATGCCACACAAGCAAGTTTTGCAACCCATTCTATGTCACTGAAATGTGCTGCCAGTGGTGTCTATTTATCTAAAAGAAATCTCTGGAGTGGCTCTAGTAACTCAAACACTCTGGCCAGTGATCTATCTTTAGAAAGCCATCTCACTTCTGTGTGTAAGAGAAGATTTGTGTGCTCTGTGTCCACCTCCTTGCAGAGCTGCATGAACAGACATCAGTTAAGGGCATGCACTTTAATGTGGTTAATAATTTTAATCACATCTTGCAAAACGTTTTTAAATTTAGGTGACAATTTTTGGCTAGCTGACATTTCTCTATGGATGACACAGTGTGAAGACTCACATTCAGAAGTGACCTCATTGACCCAAGTAGTGAAACCAGAAAGTTGTCCAATCATGGCAGTTGTTCTGTCCATGCATATACCAATCCAAAATGATCAACTGAGTTTTCCTGATATGTATTCATTCAAAGACTTGAATAGTTCTGAAGCTATGGTGTTAGTTGGCAACAAAAGTGCACATAACATATCTTCATGCACATCTTCTGAAAAATAGATTGCACAAAAATAAGCCTTTTTATCAACATTAGTAGACTTGTCAACCCAGATTGCATACAATGGTGGCTCATTAACTCTCTGTAACAATTGTGCCTCAGCATTCTCTGCTATTTCATCAAATCATCTAAGTGTGGTGTTAGTCAAATGAGAAACACATGCCACTTTTTGAACTGCAGCCTCTCCTAAAAGTTCATGACGTATGTCCTTAGCAGCAGGTAGGATCAACTCTTCACCAACAGTAAAGGGCTTCTTAGCTTTAGCAGTGTGGTTAGCCACTACAAATGATGCTGTTGGTACAGACACATTTGATAAAATGGTGACCTTCAGTAATTGCTTCTGTTCTTTGTGCTCATGTTGTTTTTTTCTTTTGAAAAACTCCAAAGGCTTGTTTAATGCAGGGTTCTTGGTCTCCATGTGGTGAAGCAGTTTTGAAGGTTTCACGGCTTCATTGGATAGCCAGTTGCCATGTATTATACAAAGAGAATTTGGAGAATGTGAATCACCTGGTGCAATGAACCTGTAATTTAAGTAGGACTCATGGTATTATCTTTTAAATGCAGCTTTATTTTTGTTGGTAGTCTTAGAGTCATCTGCTGTCTCATCATTGGCTCTTCCCCCTTTTCAAAGAAACTCCAGTGATGATTGTTTTTATTCATTTTGGCTAGGGTTAGTGTGTAGGCTTACCAAACCTGTGATTGAGACAAGTGTGCAGTGCAGGAAAGAGGTGCAGATGGAAGTAGTAAATCAAATAATGAGCAGGACACACATGGACTAAAATAAGTGTTGGATTCTGACTTAGAGCCTGCCACCAAATGCAGCTGTGCAACTGAAGTACATCAATTCACTTGCCACTATAAAGCCAGCCAACAGATGCAGCTTAATTATCACCTGCCACTCACTGATAGGGTTTTGATATGAGTCTGCAGGCAACTAATTTATTATGGTCTCTGTGCAGTCAAACCCCTCTGCTAATGTTAATCTGTATTTGCAGCCACTCCTCAGAGCTAGCATCACCACCTCTGCTCCACTTCAGATGATCAAGCATTAGATTCTCATAAGGAGCATTGCAACCTAGATCTCTCTCATGTGCAGTTCACAATAGTGTTTCCATTCCTATGAGAATCTAATGCCACCACTGATCTGACAGGAGGCAGAGCTCAGGAGGTAATGTGAGCAATGGGGAGTGGCTGTAAATAGAGATGAAGCTTTGCTCACTTACCTGTGGTCATCTCCTGCTGTGTGTGGCGTGGTTCCTAGCAAGCCATGGACTGCTATCAGTTTTTGGCTCAGGGGTTCGGGACCCCAGCTCACATGGCCTTCTCTCTGTGCATATGCATCTCTGGTGTCTTTTCCTTTTCTTATAATGACACCAACTATATTAGATTAAGGTCAATCCATGTGACCTCGTTTAATCTTAATTACCTCTTTAAAGGCCCTGTCTCTAAATACAGTCATATTCTGAGGTGTACTGAGGATTCAGACTTTAATGCATGAATTTACAGGGAAAGCAATTCAGGCTGTAACACTGAATGAAATGGCTTTGCTCTATTCCTACTGTTGTTTATTTTGTTTTATAAGAAAAGTTCCAATTTCCGGTATAATATGCACTGGTGAAGAGTCTTTGCGGTAGTTACAATTAATAAGTACTTTATTTTTATCTAGCATGAGTGAACAGCTGAGGCCTATGTATCTTTTGTGTGTGAGTCAGAGGAGGTCAAAAGAGGGTTAATATCTATATTAATGTGCTCACTAGACAAGAAAAGCAAAGGTTTATTCTATAAGTGTTTAGTTTTTGATATGTTTAACTTCTGATATTTTACTAAACTTAATTATTTGTTCATTAACTTAATAATGTTACTTAATATGATCAGTGTTATTAATAATTTCATAAATACTTTTTCAACATCCAATGTACCAAGCACTGTAGTAGGAGTTACAAGTTGTAAGGTTATTCTTGTAAGGATATTGCGGAGTTTAAAATGAGGAAACTGAGGCCAGCACTGGACAAATTAAATTCCAGTTTATTTAGCTCCCGGGCGAGGTTCTGTGGCCCCGGGGGAGGGAGAAAGGGAGAGAGGCCAGAGAAGTCATGCCCGGCTGTTCTGGGCATGGGGTTTTTTAGGGGGTGAGGGCAGTAGATTGGTCAGTGGGGAAACAAAGCATGGGCAACTGCATTGGTCATAGAGAGACTGGACCTGAACTTGGCAAGTTGCCATTGGTAGTCCAGCAGGGCTATGGACAGGTGGGCGGGAGAAGGTAACAAAGCATGGGCCCCTGTATTGGTCAGAGAGAGAGAGACTGGACCCGGACTTAGCGAGCTGCCATCGGTTAGGCTCTCGGCGGGATTTTTGAATTTTGGGCTGACAGTATGATTTAGTGCTGAGTGTGGGGCTAGGGGTGGAATGCAGGAGTGGGTGTGGGGAGCCCACATGGAGAAGGCAGGCGCCCGTAGGACATCCGGCCTCTTGATAAGTGTTATCAGGTGCGGAGGGGGTGAGTATTGTCCATTCGGCTCCTGGCGAGGCTATCGGCCTTACATCCCGACCTCTTTGATGATATAGGGCACCGTTTCTCTTCTGACTACTTCCTGCTGAATAGGGGTGGAGTGAGGGGGAAGGGTCAGTTGGCCAGTGTCTCTGTTGGGAGCCAGACGTGTGGGTGAAGTAGCATCTGATTTATAGCCACCCTGGAAATTTTTTTTTATGCAGACCTGTAAAAACCTGAGGAAAAAAGGGGCTGACATTAACAGAAGGCAAATGACGATAATGGGAGTGATAATAGGGGTCAGCCAGGTAAGCATGGGGGATTGCCACCAGTTGAGGGACGAGACTGATGCATTTTGCTTTTGACAGAGGTCTTCTTGGAGGCGATAGAGAGCGTTGACATTTTCCTCTACAAGGCCTGTTTCATTGATATAATAGCAACACTCTTCCTGCAGAAACAGACAGGTACCTCCCTTTTCTGCTGTTAGTAGGTTAAGGGCCCGTTGGTTCTGGAGAGTTACCTGGGCCAGCGACGTGATTTGTCGCTGGAGGGAGGCCAGGGAAGCGGCCGATGCTGTGATAGCCATGCGAAGCTTGTCCTTTAGTTGAGTGGCGGAAGTGACACTGTAGCCTAGAGCGCTGCTACCCAGTCCGGCTGCCACCAGAGAGGCCGCGAGAGAGAGACTACGACTATTGGAAGACTGCTCGTCTGTCTCGGTGACTGAAGGAAGGTGGAAGGAGGGACAGAAATTTGGCCTGTCCATATACCTCTAATTGTGGGACTAAGGTGACAGGCACACAAGGAAAAGGGAAGGAAGCATTAATAACTTTGGTTAACGTTTTATTACAC